>PISX010014230.1:0-40764 GCA_004024625.1 Mellivora capensis | reverse complement strand
CAATGTCTATAATAGCCAAACTATGGAAAGAGCCTAGATGTCCATCAACAGATGAATGGATAAAGAAGATGTGGTATATATCCACGATGGAATACTATGCAGCCATCAAAAGAAATGAAATTTTGCCATTCTCAACGGCGTGGATGGAACTAGAGGGTATCATGCTTAGTGAAATAACTCAATCAGAGAAAGACAACTATCATATGATATCCCTGATATGAGGAGGTGGAGATGCAACATGGGGGACTAGGGGAGTAGAAAAAGAAGAAAAGAAACAAGATGGGATTGGGAGGGAGACAAACTATAAGTGACTCTTAATCTCACAAAACAAACTGAGGGTTGCTGGGGGTCGGGGGTCGAGAAAGGGGGGTGGGGTAATGGACATTGGGGAGGGTATGTGCTATGGTTAGTGCTGTGAAGTGTGTAAACCTGGCGATTCACAGACATGTACCCTGGGGATAAAAATATGTTTATAAAAAATAAAAATTAAAAAAAATTGTCTTCATTATAAAAACTGTGATAGCCAAAAAAATTCAGGAAAAGGAAATACATTTCACTTTATTTCAATCAAGGACTTATCTGGGCAACATAGCATCAACAAAGTATAATTTCCAGTGTTTATATTGCTTCTACCTGAAAGCAGAGAGCAGGCATTTAGGGAAAATGAGCTATTTTTGAAAACTATATTTCTTTTGGGGCTAACTTACACCAGACTGTAACTTAAGGACCAAAAAGAAGTTAAAATAAATTAAAATGTGTATTTTGACTGGATAATGTACTCTAAACATATCTCCATTTTTGAGTAACACAGGAAAATGTAAAAAGGCATCCTTGGAAAAGGCAATTCTCACATATATAATAACAGCCAACATAGGACTAGATTTAAATCACCTGACACGATACTGGTGGAGGTGACATATGCGTCACCTGATTTCTTATATTGGTATCTTAGTGACAAGGCATTTACATTTCTGTTTTCATGGATTTCTAATTGAAAAGGAGATTGAAATCCAAATTAATGTTTTGGCAAAACAGTATCTAAATGATAATGAGCATATGTATTCACTTGTGGTTAGGCAGTTGAGTATCATTTAGATTAAGATTAAACTGAGAAGTCTACAATGTGATTTTCTACTTAACTTTACCCTCCTAGACACTCTTGCATAATGAGCTGGTTCTAGAACACACACAATGTTTTGAAAAGCTTTAGATCTAGACACTCACTATTTTTCATTTTTAATTATTTATGCTTCATTTACATAATTATTGCTCTCACTGGCTTGGATGTGTCTGAATTAATCAGATACTTCTAATACCAAGCCAATTACTTAAATTATAATGAGATACAACTGTATACAACAAAATGCAACTTTTCCTCTCTTCATTTTGTGATAAAGTCAGCAAAAGCCCTTCGTGATTCAGTAGTTCACAAAATACTTTGTATCCAAGTTTGTAATAGCCATTGTGTTAAAAATTACTTTCTAAACTACTGATTAATAACTTAATTTGCTATAAGCAGATGACAATGATTCACATCCTTTAAAAAAAGGTAATAAAATTAAAGCTAGATAATCAAAAATTAGATAACAATGCAAATACTAACAAACACTAGCAGACCACATTATTGTCCTATGGCTCTATTGTCCTATGGCGATAATGTGCCTATCCTGTTTTATGGCTATAATGCAAAGCATCAAAATATTTTCTTTTTTTTTTCTTATAATATAAATAAATCATAAAGTCTAAGAGGCAGGCATATTGCTATTTGCAATTGGATCACAATGGGACTTTTTGAATGGATCTAATAAATTCCCAGACTTAATTTCCGATCGTGTTTCCTAATTAAACAAGATAAAATGCAGGAATAGTCTGTTTTGTGTGTGATGCTGGGTCTTTTGATAAGTTTTACATGCATGGGTCATCCAATTAGACCTCACATGACTCTCAGTTGCTATAACTCAAAGAATCTAAGTTTTGCTGTTGTTGACGTGTCTGTATTATCTCTTTTCACAAGTTCTTTCAATAAGTAAGCTCCAAAATTAGAAATAAAAATCAAGTTCTGCTGACTCTAGTTTTGCCTGTTATGCTGAGCCTAGTCCAAGCTCTTCTGTTTGCTATAAAATGGAAATAGTTATGATGTTCTCCAACAGCAATGGCAACAAAAATGCTTGCCTAGACCACTTCTCTTCAAAAACTATTTTAGAAAAATATTAACAAACATAATAATTATAGGAATGATTGTTTTTTTAAAAGGAAGAACAAACCACTTGTGCTTTTTAGTGTAACCAGGGAATATTCTGTTCTGTTGCAGAGCAGGTCTGAGGTAGAAGCAGCAATGCCTTTGTGTTCCTGGATCCCTCCCTCACAGTCAACCTTTTCAAATGCTAGTCAAGGCCTTGCCCACTTTTCACATCCAACGTTCTCGCAAAGGCACAGAGACAACTTCTTCCATCCTAAACATGTCCACCAGCTAGAGGTTGTGTCCTGGTTAGCAACGATGAAATCCTCCTCTGCATGCACCCTGAGAGAAGCCAGACAAAACTTTCATTCTAGGAGAAAGTGCTGACTCAGCTACAGCTGAGTCGTAAGTTCCAACCTCCTCTCTTTGTGAGATAAATCTGACAGCTTCTGTTAAAACCATTTTATACATTGGGGTGTATAAGCCTTTCTAAGAGGGGTGTGCTTGACTAAGGTTGCCCAGAGCTGGAGTTTCCATGATGAAAGAAACTTGCTCTAAACATGAGAACCTCTCAGCATAAATCCTCTGGAAGAGGTGTTTTCCAAACCAAGAAAACCACAACTGAGTGCATTAGTTGTTTTTCCTTTTACAGTGTCCAGGCAGATGGTGGGTCACCTAAAACGAGGACACAAACACCCTTGTTATCATGTTCTGCTAATCTGTACTTTATTTTATTTTATTTTATTTATGATTTTATTTAATTAGCAAGAGTGAACACACAAGTGGGGGTAGGAAGAGAGGGAGAGGGAAAAGCAGACTCCCCACTGAACAGGGAGCCCAAGGCGAGGATCCCAATACCAACAGGATCATGACCTGAGCTGAAGATGGATGTTTAACCGACTGAGCCACCAAGGTGCCCCTGCCAATCTGTATTTTAATATAAACAGTTCACAGACTCAGATTAATCAGAACAAATTATTGTCAGGAGAAAGAAGAGAAAAATGAACAAATATGTATTGAATGTCACTCTGTACCTGTTTTTATCTTTTAATCCTCACAACTTCCCTGTGAGGCTGATTTGATTTTCTCTCTCTGGCCAGTGAGCATATAGAGACTCAGGTAAACAGTTTTCCCAAATTCACAAATCCAGTACTTGACACATAAAATAGAGAAATTACACAAAGCATTTCTAGTTCTTAAGCATCTACTATGGTGCTAGACACTACATTTATTTTTTGTTTTTTTTTTTAATTCAAGTAAACTTAACATACAGTGATATATTAGGCTGAAATGTATAATATAATGATTCAACAATTTATGTATTTCTTAGTGTCATCAAGATAAGTGTACTCTTAATCCCCTATTCACCCATCCCCCTACCTGCCTTCTCTCTGACAACCACCAGTTCTCTGTATTTAACGGTCTATTTTTTTTCCCTTTTTTATATTTTAAAAAATGTATTTATTTGAGAGAGAGAGAGAAGAATGAAAGAGAGCATGAGTGTGGAGAGAGGGGCAGAGGGAGAAGCAGACTCCCAACTGAGCACAGACCCTGATGCAGGACTCAATCCTAGGACTCCGGGACCACGACCCGAGCCGAAGTTAGAGACCTGATGGACTGAGCCACCCAGGCATAATAAAGGATTTTGCTATTGTTTTTACATGTAGGCTTGGGAGTAGCTTGGGAGTTTGGGAGCAAGGAGAGAAGATAGAGATCTCTTAGAGTAGGAAAGGAGTTGCAACATGGTAGTGCAGAAATTACCAATAAGGGATGGTCTGTGATGGACCATGGCCAATAATCTTTGGGAGCAGTGATAGCTGGTCAGGCTGGTTAGCTTCCCCCCCCCCTTTCTTGTTTTGAAATTCCCTTATGACACACATTTCCAGAAAACTATTTGACCAGGACAGTTAAGTGTTCCTCTTTTTCTGGGAACTAAAGAGAAGGTTATACACAGGTGTTATATCTCAGCAACATGAGTGAGAGACAAAACAACATAGAGATAGTAGTAAGTTGGCAAGAAGTGACTGAGGAGGGGATTCTAGGAGAAGAGTTTGGAATGAGAGATAATAAATGATAACGAGGACAAGAAATTCTCAGAAATATTTGAGAAATAACTGAATTTTTTTATAGTTACACCATATGGAAGCCATAAAGTACTTTTGTTTGGATATTAAAAGGAAGTTATCAACAAAGATTATAAAACAGGGTTCATTTTACACAAAGAGAAAGAATAGCCCAAGATTATTCAAACACTGATAGTACCTGTGTGTTAAGCCACTAGACTCAAATATGCTATTCTACTGGCAAGATAATCAAGACTGTGGAGATTAATGCACCAGACTATCTTAGTCTGGTTCCATTAAATATTCAAATCACTTATTGATTTTCTCTTGATCTGACTCCATGCTCATCCAGCAAACTTCTGATTATATCTGACTTCCCACATAAACCTAACCAAGAGACATTGCCCTTCAGTGTTTATGACAGTTCATTTCTCACTGTGAATTAATAAATCGATGTTCTGATTTTATCCATCGACCACATGCATGTGTTTATCTTAAAGACTAAACCACTCTCCATTTGTTGTTGGAATCAGTTTCCAAAGTTAAAAAGGTGAAGAACTAGCCTCAATACCATGAAAGGTCTATCAAGGAAGTGTCATCCCTTGGGAATCTTTTCCCTAATAATCTCTTTTCCCACTTGAACATTTTCTTCATTAAGCCATCCTACATACAAGGATCTGCATTAAAAACAACAACAACAAACACTTATTATAAAAATAAGTAGGGGCGCCTGGGTGGCTCAGTGGGTTAAAGCCTCTGCTTTCGGCTCAGGTCATGATCCCAGAGTCCTGGGATCGAGCCCCGCATCTGGCTCTCTGCTCCGCAGAGAGCCTGCTTCCTCCTCTCTCTGCCTGCCTGCCTCTCTTGCCTACTTGTGATCTCTGTCTGTCAAATAAATCAAAAAAAAAAAAATTAAAAAAAAAAATAAAAATAAAAATAAGTAAAAAGATGATCCCTCATTTTGAGACTTTATAGCTTTTGGGGAAGAAGAAATCTTCACTAATAACTTCATTCATTCAAAGTATTTATTGATTGAATAGTACTATATATTAATTAAAAAGAAAATAAGTACTAGAATAAGTAAAATTATTTTTAAAATAAAGTAAAATAACTACATATAGGATTTAAAAAATTAATTCCACTCCAGCTAGAGAAATCAGGAAGAGCTACATGGAGAAAGTGAGCATTGAATCAGACTTGAAGGTTGTGAGAATCTTCAATAGGAAGATTTTTAGGAAAGCAGAAAAGCAAAAGAGAAAGCAGAACAGAATGGGTTTGAAATCAAAATAAAACAATATCGCTTGTTTTCAGTTGAGTTGTCCCTCTTCCCTGCTCCCTCCAATTCTTATGTTCAAGTCCTAATCCCAGTAACTCAGAATGTGAACTTACTTGGAAATAGCACTGTGGCAGATATAATTACCCAAGTTAAGATGAGATCATTAGTGTGGACTTGAGTCCAATATGACTGGTGTTCTTATAAGAAGGGGAAATTTAGACATAGTAGAGGGAACATGCCATGGAACTTGAAAATAGCTTTCCTCAAACCAAAGAAAGAAGCCTGGAACAGATCCATCCCTCACAGTCCTTAGAAGAAGCCAACCCTGCTGATACCTTGCTCTAGGACGTCTAGCTCCACAACCATGACACAACTCATTTCTGTGGTATAAGGCACCCAGTGTACAGTAATTTGTTATGGCAGCCCAAGCAGACTAACATAGCATTTTTGTAATAAGAGTTCCAGACATGAAGCTTATAGAAAATAAACCTAGATAGGTATTGGGACTGTTTCGCTTTGCTTTTGTTTGTTTTTGTTTTTGTTTTAAGAGTCATAAACATCAACCAAAGAGTACATGTTATCTTGAAAAGGTTGGAAAAAGGGACAGGAAAATAATTATTCACTAACTCCCTAGCAAGTATTGTTAAGTAACTTTAATTCATTTATTTCTCAAAAGAAACCCTGGGAGAAAGTGTGATTAACACAGCTATGAACTGAATACCAGTCATCAGAAGTAATCAATAAATGTGCATTAAGTGAATAAACAAGCAATGCTTTTTTTTTTTTTTTTTTTTGCCCTTGCTTGGGCTCAGCCACTATAAAGTCTTAGCATAGTGTTTTCTGCTTGGTAGCTTTCTCATAATATTTCTTGAGTAGGTTACCAAATGTCCCGAATCTCTCCACAGTTCCTATTAAATGTGAGAAATAATAAATTTCCTCACTGGTTTAAGGGTCAGTATCTCAAAGAGGAAGATCCATTTCCTCCTTCTGAATGGTGAGTTCATATGAAACAGAACAAATTAATTTTTAAACTGAAAACCATATTTGCACAAGTATAGTTCCTTATGTGCCCTGCTTACATGTCTTAACCTCTTTTTAAAGAAAATCAGTTCTTTGGTTTCTAATTCATATCTATCACTAGGCATGGAGAGTAGAGCAGCATGGCTTAGTCTAAGATACTGTCTCCCATAGTCCTTTGTATTTTTCTAAGACTCCTTTATTTTTCTTAAGCTTGTTTTTCTAGAGACAGTGGTAGTGTAGAGCTGCCCAAATCACTGTAAATCAGCTGTAATCAAATAAGAAGAGAAAGCCCTCACACTCAGGAAAGGAAAAACACAGACTTTCCATCCCTTTCCAAGAAGCTTCATGGGACTCTGGCCCAGTTGATGTAGCTCACCTATATAAGGCACATTTCTCAATAGAGCTGGGGAGAGGGGCGCCTGGGGGGCTCAGCCATTAAGTGCCTGCCTTCGGCTCAGGTCATGATCCCAGGGTCTTGGGATTGATCGAGCCCCGCATTGGGATCCCTGCTGGGCGGGAGGCCTGCTTCTCCCTCTCCCTCTGCTGCTTCCCTTCTTGTGTTCCCTCTCTCACTGTGTCTCTCTCTGTCAAATAAATAAAATCCTTAAAAAAGAAATAGTGCTGGGGAGAGAGTGTATCCAAGACAGAGTGACAGATAAGTAAGCACTCTCAAATAAAGAGCCAACTTGAACCCAAGTTGAACCCTAACTTCTCAAATTTTAGCCCTAGCTGTACCTGTGGAAAACTGGTAAGAAGTACCATCGCATGAGAAACAAAAGAGTCCCCTGGAAAAGAAAGAAGAATTCACCTCAAGGGAAGAGGAAGTGGAGGTGCCAGAAGCTAAGGATCCCTGAGAGGAAAGGACAACTTGAAGTCAGCCATGCTGCCTACTCTTCAGCTTGTCTCCAAGTGTGGTCATCACATGCTCTGAGTCCTGGGGAAAGAGGACTGCCCAACAAGAAAGGCATGAACAAGGAGCTCTCCTATTGTCACCCTGGCACTGGCATAAGTAGTTGCTGTAGTGGCACCAACTCTCTTCCTTTTGGATCTCAGGGGACACCCCTCCCTGGCGACTCCCCCCTCCGTCTGAGAGGTGCCTGAAGCTGTGAGTTCTTCTGAAGAGCATGTGGGTGGTAGATTAGACAAGTGCAATTTGGTATTAGCTTGGCCCTCACTGCTCTACCACTACACTGGACTTCTGTTCCTGCAATATGGTGGGGCTGTTCTCTCTGAAGAGCCTTTGCACCTGCCCTCCCCTGGAAGTTTATTCTTCAGGTCTTCGGTGGCTAGTCTCATCATTCAAGTCTCAACTCAAGTGTCTGTCTTTCAGAGCAGCCTTCTCTGGGTTCTCCATCTACCACCCCTGGCCCCTTGTATGAGGACTGCCTCATGTGCTAGTCATCACATCACTTACACATATGGCGCTTTAAATGAACGTCTATTATACATGTGCTGCTCTTATGTATGATTGTAGTCCATCACCCATCTCTCTCCTAGGGAATTTAAGCTCTGAGAAGGCAAAGACCCTGCCAATTCTATCACTTCTTTATGTTTAGTGCTTCAAACAGTATTGGGCCAAAGATAAGCTCTCAGTAAGAACCTGTTCCCTGCATTTGTTCTTACCCTCAGGAGTGCAGGAAAAACATGAATACAAATGTACAGCAATGAACTTATTTTATTGGTATCTGGGTATAAAGTAAGCATCTAGAATAATCCTTGGACTCAATTTGAGGGAGTCTTAAGGACAAGGCAGAGTTGTTGGTGATCAGAGGAACCTAGATTCAGGTGAGGGGACTAAGGTACAGAGGCTCCTCTGCAGCCATCCTTCAGCCATTTTTCAGACTTCCACAGTACAGAGTGATGGTGGTATTCAGAGGGCCCACCTCTCCTTGTTGCAGGGGTCCAAGAGCAGTCGGGCACGACAGATAGGACCTTTCATCCCCCTCAAGTGGCACTAAGTAAGCACCTCCTCAGAGCACGCCTGCGCCTCCCTTGCCAACATTTCTTCGTGCAGCAGTTGCCATGGCACCGACCTGCCTGGTTGACGTCTAAATATAGTGATAAAAGATTTCATCTGCTCTCAACTACTAAAAGACAAATTTGAGGAGCAAAGAAAAATAAATGTTTCTGTGCCATTATCTTTTGAGGGGGGAGAATACATTTTAGCCTTTTTTGTTGAAATACAAGGAAGAATGATTTATACTTTTATTCATATTTAAGAGGTTATTTGTTGCATTATCATAGTGCTGTTGTATTAAAGTTTTTTTTAAAGATCATAAGTTTTTCTGGAAGTGGGGGGAGTGATACATAAACAATTGTGTTCTAGAATGACTACTTCAGTAATTCTCATGTAGGTATGACATACATGAAAATAACTCGGGAGAAACACCTTGTGATGACTTAAAAACATTTTAGGCTAAGGGGAGAAAATACATATTAAGAGGAAAAAGAGAGAAGGGAATTTATTTATCCAAAACTATAACCCAAAGACAAATGCAACACTGTATAATTTCATGGCCACAGATAAACTTTCTATGTATTACAAGATACTTCAGTTTAGGATAGCCAAGACGACAATCCTTTGCAATGGTTATTTATTAAAAGGCATTTGAATACATTCTAAGAATTTGTTTTCCTCACCAGAATAATAAGCAACACCTTGAACTTTGAGAGAACTCACACAATGTAAAGCATTCAGGGGAAAAAAAAAAAGGTATTAAATCATAAAAGTATCAGGTTGACTCTGGAGTCTTAAACTGTTTGTTCATGTTAAGCAGACTGATTTATTTTAAAACAAGCCACTTTGAGCAACATGGCAAATAAGTTATCTCTTTCTCTGGGGGATCCCTTCCTCTAGACTTGGTTCGCATGGGAGCTTTGCGTGCAGAGTTGGAAGCATGCATGCTACTAGCTGTGGCAGGGGGTTCTGTCTGCTCATCCTTCATGCCTGGGCTCACCCAGAGCTGGCACATGGGAAGGACCCCTGTACACAGTGTGGTGCGTTTGGTGGATGCTGACAGAATCTGGACAGTTGTCCCTGAGGCTAGTGTCCTGACAGTAAAATGGAGCTTGGCCAAGACTGAATGAGTGTCTTTGAACACCACCTGGAGGACTAGTTAACTCAAGCTGTGTGCCCTGGAGAGACCAACTTCAAATCCTTGGACACGAATGGCTTCAAAGGTAGAGAATGGGCTGTGAGCCATGCCCATCCACAGGGCAGGTATGAAATAACCCTGAGAATGTGCTGTTTGCTGTCAGGGCTGCCATGTCTCAGAGCAGCCCCTCTGTCTGCAGCAATACAAAGTCTGAGAGAGGGAGCCATTGGGTACCAAGCTTGCTGGTGTCTAATGGTCCAAACGTTGTCGTCCAGGTGCTCTTTTAACACAACACCCATTTAAAGTGGCTGCCTCCATGGTGAGTTGAGTAAGCACAGTGTGCATGTGAGGGCCCTATGTTCTAGACTCAGTGGGGTCCCCTCACATGAATGAAGTGCTCAGCTCCCCCAAAGTTCTTTCTGTCACAAAAAAATTCTGAAAAATTAATTTCCACTAAGATGTTAATCACATAGTACAGTTCAGCATCAAGGAATATTTATTATTGAATAAATAAATGAAGAAACAGGATAATATTTAATACAAAGACCTAAACTGATTACTCCTACTGTAATTGTTCCTCAAAATGTGCACATAGTCATTAAATTATTTTATGTAAGCAAAGATTGAGTGAAGGAATTAGTAGTATTAACTTCAGCCAGAGGAAAGTCATGTGGGACAAGATGAATGAAGCCAATGGACTAAATAAAGAGTGAAAACAAACTTTGGTGGATGTTTCAACAATCAGCACCTTCAACTCCATATTTTGTTCTGCGATTTATGATTTAGTGCATCATTGATAAAGCCAACTGCACCTCATTGATTGTCTCATGACTTTGAGATAACACAGTTTCTATTTTTTGGGAGGAAGGGACAGAGAGAGAAGAGGCAAAGGTAGGTGAATATGAGCAATGTGTTGAGCTCCTTTTCAAACTCTTCTGCCAAATCTCTCCACCTTCAGAGCAGGAGTTAATAGGGTCCTGGGAATAGTGTACAACTTAAACTCCATCAGACCTGTGCTGTGATCCATATTTTGAGCAAAGGTGAGGGCTCAAGAACAACATCTGCCATAAGTGCTCTGGGAACCAAAGGGTTAATCAGGTCAAACACAATTTTTTTTGCTCTGGTCAGCTCTTCCTCTTTCCTCATAGGCAATTCTCATCTCTACCTTGAACCATTTCCCCACTAAGATGCCTCTCCCCACCAGATGGCTTTCATTTGGTTTCATCCATTCAGGCTTAATTCCATTCAAAACCTGCTTCAAGGTGTATCTGGGTGGCTCTTGATTTTGGCTCAGGTCATGATCTCAGGGTCCTGAGACTCCCCATATTGGGCTTTGTGCTCAGCGGTGATTCTATTCCTCCCTTTTCTCGTGCCCTCTCTCTTACTCTAAAATAAATAATCTTAAAAAAATAAAAAAAAAACCCTGCTTCAAAAACTCCAGTTCAGATCACCCATTGTCCTTAATTGCCATAATGTTCACAATGCAGTCATAGAATGTTTCCTTTTATATAATTCTCTGGTTTATGTTTCATGTTTTGTATCTCCATTGCATTCCAAGTGTCCTTGAAGTCAGGAGTCATACCTTCCTTTATTTAACAAGCACACGCCCTAAAATTTCCTCTCCCTTACCAACTGGAGGAAAAGACACTGAGCAAAAGAACATGCAAATAGATATCTGATTATAAATTATGACAACTGAAAAGGGAAAGAACCGAATATTGTGAGCAAAACGGTTATTGATTGAAGCTTAGTGAGTGAGGAGGAAATTGATAGGAAATGATGTAGCACCATTAGTCAGGAGAGTATGCATGGAGGGTCTCAGAAGTCACTACCAGGAATCTAAGGGTTTATCCTGAGGACAAAGGAGTCCAATGAAAGAATACAGGCAAGAGAGTGATTTGGTGTTATATTCCAGTCACATATTTCTATGAAGCAATCAACTCAACTTTAGACACACAGTAAAGTTTATTATTCAGTCCACGTGGCAGAAGGAACAGAGTAATGCTGATTGAATTGAGTCAGTGCTGACATACTTTCAGGTAGACAAGTGCCGCAGTGACCCTCTACTGTGGTAAAGGGGGAAAAAAAAACACCAGAAAAAGCCACGACTTGATGTGTTACATTCCTTTTTTCCCTTTCCATTGGAAATCTTATCATCTTAAATAATCTGGCCAATTTACATAGATGTAAATTTAGAGTCCAATCACTATTCCTGAACAAATCTTATTTTGGAGAGAAGTTTTTTTTTATCAAGGAGTGATTTTTTAACATGTTTAGATTCTTTAATGAGTTGAAGCAACTTATGTCTCTGTCAGTTGAGAAAAAAAACCCAAACACATAAAAAGTACATTATCCTTTCCATATGCTCTTTGAAGATGCAGCTTAACTAAAATTGTGTAGTATAGATCATCAATATCTTGAAGTGTATCTCTGGATCTACTGAAACATAGACATCATCTGGGATGACTTCTTTCTTTCTTCATTCAATCAACAAGTATGTATTAAGCATCTATGTGACATGTGAGGGCCTGCTCTAAATTTTGTTGGGGCAAAATCCTGGGGATGGACGGAATCCCAAAAATGCAGAGTTCTACTATCTCTTTGTCTTATTTATCTGGCCTCTTGTGGATACCAGATTTGATTTCCATTGTTACTGTGTTTGAATATAAAACTGAATGTTAAATTTAATATCCATTGACCTACAGCTGGTGTTTGGCTCATAAGGGGAAAGAATCTATCATTTTCTAAATGAGCTTTCAGTTCATGGGAAATCATTTTGAATGTTGATGTTTTCCATTTTCCTTTGCACCTTGCCAATCTTTGGGGTACAACAGACCTAATATTTGTGTTCTCAGTAGTTGTATTGTTAAATAACTAATTTAATATTTTGACAGCACTTTATTTCAAAGGTAAAATATAGATGCTGTTCGCTGGCATCTTTGAGGCAAAATAAAGTCTTAAGAGAAAAAAAGAACATTTTTAAGATTGTCAATGTAACTTTAAAAATTACCCGTTTTTTGTTACTCTCACAAATACGTTTTCTTACAATCCTACTAGAGCATTTTTCTACCTGAAAACTATGTGGAATTTAGACATAAATGATAATTACACCTTTTGGATACCTTCTTCATTACACTAGCTCAAAACCGTAATATTTGGTCTTTCGCTGAATTCATAAATCTATTTAATGAAATTGTCTTATTTTTCACTATTAGGTAATCCCTACCTATTTTGTTTCCTATTGAATGTTTTCGCTAGTCTCCAAATAATATTAATGATCATATAACAGTTCATTATAGCATAAGGGTTAAGAGTGAGTTTTCTGGAGACAGTGGGTTTGGGTTGGTGTTCGGGTTAGGGCTGAGGTTCAAACTTTGGCTTTTTATCTTCCATTTTTTCTTTACCACTTAGAGTAAGTTATTTAACTTAATTATACCCGAGTTCCCTCATTGCAAAACGAGGATATTAATAGTGCTTGAATTATGTCATTGTTTTACAGATTAAATGCTCAAGTCATACCAAGTGCTCAGAAGAGCACCTGGCACAAAGGAGGAACTCAATCATTTTACTTCTGTCAAATAAAAATCTTTTGACAATGCCAGCACAAGTCAGGATTTCTTGAAGGAAAAGGGTTATACAAGTGTTCATGATGACAGAGCAGGGAGAGTGCACAGCTGGGCAGGGCCTCTTCCTCTGCTCCCAGCCTGCCCCACCTTGAGCTTCAGGGAAGTCACCCCGGGGTGTCTCAGTCTTTCCCCCACCCACTTGAGAACACAGCTCCTGACCTACATGGGAGGGCTTGCTGAAGTGAGAGGAGGATTCTAGTTCAGCAGCAGGAGATTGAAATTTAAACCCATCAAGTGGCATTTAAAGCTTATGGGCTTGGACAGCTTGGGAGGAAAGGTTGAAGTACAACAAGCTTTGAACTAAAACCTGTCTTCAGATTCCAGTCATGTCTTTCATCAGCAACCGCTGACCAGGTTGACAAACCTGATGGAACAGGGATTTGGAAACACATCCATAGGTATTGCTGCCACCTGAGATCCTGATGTCTCTAAAGGTAAGACCCCAAGCGTCAACATCCTTACACTGGCATTCATTTCAAATTATCCAAAGAGCCCAAAGAAATTCAAAGTTAAACATATACACACATTTACGCACTGAAGAAAAGAAAGAAAGAGAGAGAGAGAGAGAGAGAGAGAGAAAAAGAAACGAGTCACAGCAATGTTCTTGTCAAAACTTTTCTGACTAGACACTCTCTATCCTGACAGTGTCATCTGGGTCCTGTAGTTGTCCTTGGAATTAACCTCCTAAGGTTTGGGCTTGACTTGCATTTACTATCTCTCTATGGTTCTCCGGCTGGGGGCCAGGACTCCTGGAATACACTGAGAACTTTCTGAGGAGGGAAACATAAGTGTCTGTCAAGATGGGAAAAGGGGGAGAAAATTCCATTTGTGTCTCACACAGTGTCATCTAATAAGCTGGCATGCCTTGGTCAGTCTGTTATTCACTGTGCATTCCCTAGTTCCCCTAATGTCACCTAATTCTAACCAGTTATAACATATCAGGAAAAGAACTGTGTTCATATGTGCAAACTATCTTTCTCAAAGGCAACATATTATCCTCAAGAGAGAAATCGCTTCTTGAATTTAGGAGTACCTGTGACCCTCAGAGCAAGGTGACTACTTAACTCAAGAAGTGTCCTTCTGGGACTCAGATGCTTCTAAAGAGCCCAAGGTCATTTTCCAAATATCCTCTTAGGAATCAGGGAGGCTGACACTTACGTTTTGAAGTAGTATCGTCTCACTTAAACCACTGGAGCTTTATTTTAATGAATGGAGCAGTGGACTATTTCTTAAAGAATGTGGCAACAATTTTGAAGAATTCATTCACCTTCGGAAGTAAGGAAAATGTAAGTTGGTGCCACTCAAGTACTGAAAATAGCTCTTGATATAGTAATTATCAGCTTTAGTTTATTAAATAGAACACTGAGGCACCAAACTTAAATTCTTCTGTGTAAGTGTTCAGGACTGCATCTGTCTCTCTCTCTCTCTCTTTCTTTTTCTCTCTCTCAAATAAATAAATAAAATCTTTCTTTTTTAAAAATATTTTATTTATTTATTTGAGAGAGAGAGAGAGAGGAGGGGGCAGAGAGAGAGAGGGAGAAACGGACTCCCTGTCGAGCAAGGATCCCAAGGTGGAGCTTGATCCAAGGACTCTGGGATCCTGACCTGAGCCAAAAGTAGATGCTTAACAGACTGAGCCACCAACGTGCTCCCTGCATCTGTCTCTTACAGTAAGCATGGATGTGGCTGAGGGCGGTGACAATGACAACCCAGCTAAATTCTGGGCAATGCTGGATGCTGTCCTGGGTGTTTTAGAGCACCCATCTTCACAAAAGCTCTAGAAGGTTGGAACAAAACTCTAGGACATTTTCATGTTTGTTTTATAAAAAAAAAAAGTGGGAAAGAATGGTTCAGTGGCAGAGGTGGGATGGAACTGGGGCACCTCTCCATGCAGTCTGTATTCCTAACAGCTCCTACTGTCCCAAGCCAGACACAGAGTTGCAGGGACTGCTCTTGAGTAATTGAGCAGGGAGGGAAAGGAAAGAAGAAGAGATAAATATCAGGAGGGGGCAAATAAGTGGGAGAGTAAGAGAAAGAATAATGCCTTTGGCTAAGAAAAATAAAGGTCTGTAGGGAGTGTACTGGAGCAAGTTTGAAGAGGCAAAACATGGAGACAGAGCACTCTCCTCCTAAGGGAAGATGCCTGGTCACATTTTCCATGTTATAGCCACCAAGGAATGTAAGGTATATGCTGAGAAAATGATCAATAGCAGAAAAACTGTCTGATTCTGTGAGGAAATAAGTTGCTTAAATTAATACCTTTATGCCTTCATGCAATCCCCCCCACCCCAGATTCAAAGAAAGGGAATATAAGCAAAAGTCAGGAAATCTGCAAAAGTGTCATCCTCTTTTCTTCTTGCTGAGCAGCCTTTTCCCAGTGAGGGTTGAAGACCCAAGGCCTGACCCTAGAGGCTGTCCATTAGGGATGGAAGCATGGCTTCTCTCGCTGGAGCAGAATGCAGTAGTTATGACAAAATAAACACACTGTTCATTGGTCCAGACCTAAACTGAGTCTCATGTGACTTCTTGACTTGGTTTATTTCCATTTTCAGTGAGAGGATTGAGTGATGGCAAATCCAGGACCTTCCCATCACATTCCATTTTACCATATGATTTGATGACACAGAATTCTTTACAACTTTAACGTTGAATCTCACTGAAGATAAAAGTACTCATATTAATTACAATGCTATAAATGGAAATTATTTTATCTTGAAAAAATGTCATTGTCTATGTTTCCAGCTATGTGTTTCGCCATGACACCTCCACAATGGTCCCCGACCATACGTGAGGGTGTGAGGGTTTGTGCATGCATGTGTTTGTGTGGACAACTACCAGAGGTGATGCATGTGGTATTTTCCATGGGCTGGCATGATGGAATCACAAATGGTCCAAGAAGGTAAAGAAGAATAATGGTCCTTGTGAGTAGAACAAGTGTAATCAATAACATCTGACCCTATAGAAGTTATTAACACTCTCAGTCTTGGTTATCCCATAGTTAAGAAAGAGCTAATGTCTACCTCATGGCGTCTGTGAGGAGGACCATAGAGGACACATACAAAATGTTGACAAAAGCTCTAGTGCATAGTAGGTGTCCAAAGGTTCACAATTATCTTGTAATTATTCACACCATCTGAGATTTCTGGCTCTACACACATATTTTAAAAGGAGTGTTAAGTTCAGCATTACTGACTGCATTTAAGTTCTCAATAAAACTTAATTTTTAGTGAATATTTATTTCACTAAAACAACATTCTACTTCTGGTGGAAGCGTTGAGTATATTTTTTTCCTTCCTTCTGTTGTAACTCAGCTGTTTGTTCTGACCTTTCTGTTCCTTTCAGTCAATGAGAAACTTTGAAGAGTAAAATGATCTTATCAGAGAATAAACTAGAGTATGTCTATTCAAACTAAGGTCTCACAACATTGGGAATTTGAGAATAGCATATGGAATATTTTAAATTAAAGCCCACTTATAAAAGGATGAGACATCTGAGATCCACAAAGCTGGACAATTGCTCATGATCCCAAAGCCCTGTGGACTGAATACTTATCCCGAGTTTGGTCTCCCGTAACTCCCTTGAACACATCTACAGCATTTGTGTTCAGGAGATAAATATTTATTAAGTGGTTCATTTTGAGTAATCTAAAATTAGAAGCAGATTAATATTAGAGCAGTATTCAAGGTTTTTGGAGACAGATAATTAAGGCAATTTCTTCAGGATCCCTTTTCTTATTTTAATGAAAATCTACTTAGCAAATTAAAATCTGCTCCATGGTGCACCCCATTTCACCTGGCAGCAGATATTGTGGAGCGTTGGGAATGACATAGCATCTGTCAGCACGACTCACAGATTATATCTAGAAATGATCCATAAGTAATGCAACATAAATAATTGTTATCCTCACTAGGGCGATTTTTGGATGTCATAAGATAAAGTGCAGAATTTTAGAACTGAAAAGAAACATAGACTCCATTTGTCCAACTCACTCATTTTATAGCTAGGGAAACAGAGATCTAGAAAACCTTAACACCTCACAAGCATAGACTTTGCATTTCAAACTTAAGAAAAAGTACAGAAAACCTAGAACAGATGTTGAAATCTATTGCACTTTACTCCTGAAATGTGGAAGGAAGGAAGGAAGGACTGAAAGTAGCAGCGGTTCACTCTTAACAAGAGCTCATTGGGTGACAGCTCCCTATTTTATATAATTTTAAATATTATCATGTAAAAGCGTGGCTTGACTTTTCAGCATTTTGTCTCAAAAGCATGACACATGCGATGAAGAGAAGGGGCTGACCATCAGAACTGCACCTTCAGCCACTGAGTATCCAATGGCATTTGGGAAGAGCTTCTGGAAAGGGGATCCTTCCTTCCACATTAATTCTACAGGCCTAATAACATTTTTGGAAGTTCCATGGCTAAAGTCACAGGATCATTTTAAGTGAGCAATCAAGAAGATGAGTTGTAAAGCAAGTTTGTCTGGTTTAAATATGTTTCTACTATAAATATAAGTGTACAGAATACAGATATTTATGGAAAAAGACTTTATAATACCAGAAATTACTTTGTTTCCAATGCATATATCAAGAATTATGGACTCTCTTTATTTTATTTTATTTTATTTTATTTTATTTTATTTTATTTTATTTTTGGTTTTATACAGTCGTCCATTCTACTACTTCCCATTTATCATCCACAGGTATGTATAATATTCTTCTAGTTAAGAGGACAAAAAATATATTGTCCCTTATCTCAAGGCACCTGTGTTTGCTTTTGCCAATAATTAATTGACTGGCATAGATGTCGAGTTTAATATAATCACCACCACCTGCCTGCTCATATACCTTGAAAACCAATTCACTGATGTGTCAAGTCTACTGATCTAATGAACCAGTTGGGTCCCTTGGTAAGTAAATTCTACCAGAACAGTAATGTCTTTTTTTTTTAAGATTTTATTTATTTATTTATTTATTTATTTATTTGAAAGAGAGAGAGAGCATGAGAAGGGAGAGGGTCAGGGGGAGAAGCAGACTCCCCGCCGAGCAGGGAGCCGGATGCAGGACTCGATCCCCGGACTCCAGGATCATGACCTGAGCTGAAGGCAGTTACTTAAGCAACTGAGCCACCCAGGTGCCCCCAGAACAGCAATGTCTTGATGATGATATTGCAACCTAATCAAAAAGAACTTAAAAACCTTAATTTACACAGTTTTTCTTCAAAGAATGATAACCCAGCTAAACCCACATCAGGATTTTTCAAAGTGATGTCTGAATAAAAGGAAGCATCACTAAGCAAGCCTTTCATACAGAGATGCCATTTTACTCTCCACCGATATCAGAGTACCTACAGTTTCCTGCACGGATGAGGCTTGGTCCCACTTTTTGTTTTTGCTTATTCTGGCATCCTCCTCTGTTGGGATAGCTTTCCCTTCCCTGATCTTTTCAACACCATTTATGCTTTTAAAATTTAGCTCAATTATCATTTCCTTCTGATGGCTTTCCTTGTTCAACCCTGACCTCTAAACTGTATTGTTCTGTGTTTCTGTCTTCCCAGTCTCCTCTGCATACCTTTGCTGGAGCCCCTCCTCACTGTACCCTCAGTATTCTTCTCATGTCTGATTCACCCACTAGAGTTATTAATCTCAGTGTATGTTTCATAAATGAGCACATCATAAACACCTAATTATCCTTAAGTGGGTTAGCACCTGAGCTAGGTACTAGCCTAGAACTAATAAAATATAATTTATTTATATGTGATTTAGTGATATTTGTTTTTGAGTGGCTTAACAGGAAGATATTTATTCACACTAAAGTTTAAGAATAATGCAGAAGACATCGTAACTTCATGAGGGCAAGAAAAATGACTTCATCTATATTCCTAGAATCTAAGCATAGTGGCTAGCACTTGAAAAATACTTGTGGAATAAATGAGCATAAGAGTAAAAGAGTCAAAACAACACAGAAAAGTCACATAAACAAAAGTTGGTTCTTTGAAAAGATAATCAAGATTGACAAAAGTTTAGAGAGGTTAAATGAATGGCTTAAACAATAGACATTTATTTCTCAGAGTTCTGAAGACTGAAAGTCCAAGATCAAGGTTCCAGCCAATTTGGTTTCTATGAGAACCTTCTTTCTATACAGACAGCTATCTTCTTGCTTTGTCTTCAAATGGTTTTCTTTGGTTCCTGCACAGGGAGAGAAAGAACTCTCTTCTGGCTCTTATTTTAAGGATGCAACTCCTATCAGCTCAGGCCCCATCTTTATGATCATTCAGAGGTCATAGAAGCTGCCACTTCCACCATAGGCCCAGGGGGCAGCACTGGTTCATCTTCCATTTCAAAGGGTGTGGCACCCCTCCACTTTGAAAGAGAAAGTATACCCTTGCCCAATGCCCAGAATCCTCAGAGAAAGTCCTGTGGGTTTGCTGCTCCAAGAGCCCAAAGGGTCATGGCTCCCTTGAAGAGCTGAAGGGTCAGGGCTGCTTTGCAGTCTTGGGGGTGATACTTCACCCCTATGAGTCTTCACCCCTATGAGTGGGCAAAGCATCGAACCGAAGGGGATTATATTCAAGACTTATAATCTAATAGAATTTGCTTTGCTAACTTTTGGACTTATTTAGGGCTGACAAAGCCCACCCCTTTCCACCTTCCAATTTCTCCCCTTTGGAAAGGGATTGTCTATAGTGTACACAACCACCACTGTATTTTGGAAGTACATAACTTGTCTGGTTGCATAGTTTCACATATGGAGAAGAATTCTGCCTCAGGATGGATCATACCCAGAGTCTTAACCATATCTGATTTAGATGATATTTAGATAAGACTTTAGAGTTGGTACTGGAATGAGTTATTTTTGGGGGTTATTGGACTGGGATAGATATATTTTGAATATGGGAAGGACATGAATTTTGGAGAGCTGGGAGGAATGTTTTGGACTGAATATTTGTGTCCCCTTAAAATTCATATTTTGAAGCATTAACAACCAGTGTGGCTATATTTGGAGATAGGGCTTTTAGGAAATAATTAAGGTTAAATGAGGTCATAATGATAGGGCCTTGATCCAAACAGATTCATGTCCTTGTAAGAAGAGACATCAGAAAGCTTGTTCTTTGATGCAACATGGTGAGGAAATGGACATAGTAAGGAAAACCCATGTGTACGCACAGCAAGAAGGTGACCATCTATAAGCAGCAGGGAGCTCTTACCAAAAACTGAATCAGCAAGCACTTTGGTTTTGGTCTTAGACTTCCTAGCCTACAAAACTGTTAGAAAATGAATTTATACTGTTTAAGCTACCCAGTCTATGGTATTTTGTTATGGTAGCCTGAGCACAGGTATACACCTAAATAAATAAATAAATAAACAAACAGAACACTTAAATTTTAAAAATCAGAAATAAGAGAGAAATGGCTTTACAGAAACAAAAAGAATGATAAGAGATTATTATGAACAACTACATGCCAACAAATTGGATAGCTTTAATGAAACTGACAAATTCCCAGAGAGTCACAAACTATCAAGACTCAAGAAATAGAAAATCTATACAGTTCCATAAGTAAAGATTGAATTAGCAATCAATAAATTATTTTAAACTACCCACAAAGAAAACTCCAGGCCTTACTGATATCAGTTATACCAAACATTTAAAGAATTATCAACTATACTTCACAAAATTTTCTAAAAAATATTTAAGAGAAAGGATTACTTCCCACTTCATTCTATAAGGCCAGTATTACCCTGATACAAAACCCAGATAAAGATACCTCAAGAAAATGAAACCACAGAATCTCCTTTATTAATTTGGTGCAAAATTATCAACAAAATGCTATCTAACTAAATCCAGGAACATATAAATAGAAATATATGCCATGACCAAGTGGGATTTATCACAGGAATACAAACTTGGTTTAATAATTGAAAATTAATTAACATAATACACTATTTCAATAGAAACAAAAAGGGAAAAAGCCATGTGTTAAAAGCATGTGTTAAAAAAAGCATTTGACAAAATGCAAACGCTTTCTGGATTAAAACAAAACAAAACAAACAAAAAACTCCATCATCTAGGAATAAATAAAGAGAACTTCCTCAACCTGGTAAAAGACAACTATGAAAAACAGATCAAGCAGAGTAACTGATAGGAGACCAAAAGCTTGCCCCTAAGATCAGGAACAAACTAAGGATGCCCGTTCCCAGTAGTTCTAGTCAATTTTGCATTGGGGATTTAGTCAGGGCAATTGGCAAGGAAAAAATAAACTGACATCCAGATTGGAAAGGGAAAGGTAAAAATCTCTATTTGCATAGGACACAAATGTGTTTATAGAATTATAAAGAATCCAAGTTAAAGAACTATTAGAGAAGCGATGTCAGGAAAATGCAGATGAGATAGTGCAAAAGGGCCCGTCTCTTCACAGAAACCTCAAAACATCAGGCAAAACCGCCAGGATCAACGTTGTCAAAGGTTCACAGAAACCCACAGAATGACAATTGAGGAAAAGACAATATAAAAAAGAAAGTTTTGTGGCATTTTTATTTGCCTTTGCAACACTCTGTCGTCCTGCCTTATACTCAATGTATAAAAATGTAATTTGTGACTATAGCAACATAATCACAAGATAGGAGGGTAGGTTGGTTTATAAGGGGTTTTGCATGCTATTGAAGGTAAATTGATATCAGTTCAAACTAGATTTATAAATTAGGATGTAGGTTGCAATTCCTGCAGTAACTACTAAGTAAATAACTAAAAATAAAGAGGTTGGATCAGCAATCAAAAATTTCTCAATTGGGACGCCTGGGTGGCTCAGTTGGTTAAGTGGCTGCCTTCGGCTCAGGTCATGATCCCAGTGTCCTGGGATCCGAGTTCCACATCTGGCTCCTTGCTCGGCAGGGAGCCTGCTTCTCCCTCTGCCTCTGCCTGCCACTCTGTCTGCCTGTGCTCGCTCTCTTTCTCTCCCTCTCTCTGACAAATAAATAAATTTAAAAAATTAAAAAAAAATTTCTCAATTAAAAAAATGTCCCAGACCAAATGGCTTTACTGGTAAATTCTATCGACCATTTAAAGATGGATTAATGCCAATCTACAGATCCTTCTTAAATTTTATAAACAAAACAAAGCAAAACAAAACAAACAAAAAAGAAACCCCAAATAAACAAAAAAGAAGAGGGAATAGTTCCTAACTTATGCTATAAGACCAGTATTACCCTGATACCAAAGTCAAAGGTACCACAAGAAGACTATAGATTGATATGCCTATGACTATAGACTTAAAAATCTTCAAAAAATACTATAAGCTGAATCTAATATCATAATAAAATGGTTATACACCATGACCAAGAGGGATTTTTCCCAGAAATTCAGAGGTTATTCAACATAAAATATATGTTATATACTACATAATTGACAGAATGAAGAAAAAATGATTATTTAAACTGATGAGGAAAAAGCATTTAATAAAATGTAGTACCCTTTCACTTAAAAACAAACAACAAATAAAAAAACCTCAGAAAACTAAGAATAAAGGAAATTTCCTCAACATAATAAAATCAATATATGAATAACTAACAGCCAAAATAATGCTCAAGGGTAAAAGATTGTAAGTGTTTGCACTAATATCGGGAATAAGACAAAGACACCTACTTTTATCACTGCTATTCACATTGTACTAGAGGTCATGGCCAGAAAAATTAAATAAGAAAAAGAAATAAAACCATCCAAATTGGAAAGGAAGAAATTAAAGTATTTGCATTCACTGAGGATATGATCCTTTATGTAAAAATCCCAAGTGAATTCATGCCAAAAAAAACCAAAAACAAACCAAACTATTCAAGCTAATAAATGAATTCAGCAAAGTGGTAGGATATAAAATCAACACACAAAAATCAGTTGCATTTCTATATACTAATAATTAACAATCTGACAAGGAAATTAAAATAATTTCATTTACAATAGCATGAACAAGAATAAAATACTTTGGAATAAACAATCAAAGAAGTGAAAGATTTGTGCACTGAAAACTACATAACATTTCTGAAAGAAAATTAAAAAGATCTGAATAAATGGAAAGACTTCCTGTTTTCATAGACTAGAATACTTAATATTATGAAACAGCAATACTGCCCAAAGCAATCTATATATTCAATGTAATTCCTATCAAAATTCCAATGGCTTTTTTTTTCTGCAGAAATGTAAAAACTGATCCTCAGATCCTTATGGAATTGTAAGGGACCTAAATAGTCAACACAGTCTTAAGAAGAACAGTTGAAAAACTCAAACTTCCTGATTTAAAAACTTACTACAAATCTTTAGTAACTAAAATAGTAAATAGTCCTGGGATAAGAATAGGCATACAGTCAATGTAGAATTGAAAGTTCAGAAATAAACTCATATAGACATATAACCAGTTGATTCCATTTATACAAAATATCCAAAATTGGTAAATCCATAGAACTGGAAGGCTGACTGGTGGTTGCCAGGTCCTGTGGGTAGATAGGGCTAGGGTGTGACTCCTCATGGCACACAGGACTTTATTTGGGATGAATGAAAATATTTTAGAACTAGACAGAAGTAGTAGTCACACAACACTGTGAATGTACTAAATGCCATTGAATTGTACACTTTAAAAAGTCTTATGTGAATTTCATCTTGATAAAAAATATTAAAACAAATAAGTTTATCAAGTTTGCAGGATCAAGGATCAATATAAAAATCAATTGTATTTCTTTTCTTCTTTTTGCTGGGGGGAGGGGGTTGGGAAAGGAGGGTGGGGTAATGGACATTGGGGAGGGTATGTGCTATGGTTAGTGCTGTGAAGTGTGTAAACCTGGCGATTCACAGACATGTACCCCTGGGGATAAAAATATGTTTATAAAAAATAAAAATTTTTAAAAAATAATTTTTAAAAAAAGTACACTAAAAAAAAATCAATTGTATTTATAACCACTTATAATGAACAATCCAAAAATAAAAGTTAGAAAACAATTATATTTGCAGGAATATCAAGATCATAAAAGTTTTAGGGATAAATTTTTAAAAAGTCCAAAACATATAGTCTGAAGAATTCAAAATATTGTTCAAAAAATTAAAACAAATATAGGTAAATGGAAGGACAACCATGTTCATGAATCGGAAAACCTAATATTGTTAAGACAGCAATACTCCCCAAAATGATCTAAAATTTTAACACAGTCTCTATCAAAATTTCGGCTGGCTTACAGAAATTGGGAAGCTGATCTTAAAATTCCTATACAAATTCAGGGGTTGCAGAATAGCCAAATAAATTTTGAAAGACAACAAAGTTAGAGGACTCGTATTTACCAAATTCAAAACTCACTAAGAAGTTACAGTACTCAAAACAATGTGAAGCTAGAATAAGGATAGACATAAAAATCAATGGAATAGAATTATGAATCTGGAAATATATTCTCACATTTATAATCAATTGAAAATTGATAGGGCAAGACAATGCAATGAGAAAAGTCTTTTCAACATGTGGTGCTGGGTTAATGAGATATCAATACACAAAATAATGAAGTTGGACCTCTATCTCATTCCGTATATAAAAATTAATTGAAATGAATTAAAGGATCTAAATATAAGAGCTAACACCATAAAAGTTCTTAGAAGAAAACAAAGATATAAATCTCCATGCCTTTGAAATAGACAATTATTTGTTAGATATAGCACCAAAAGTGCAAGATATAAAAGCAAAAATGTAAAACGTGGATATCATCAGAATTAAAAGCTTTTATGTTGTAAATGAAACCATTTAGACATGAAATGGAGACACATAGAATAGGAGGAAATATTTGCAGACAATATATCTGAGAAAGAGCTTATATTCAGAATATATAAAGAAATCTTACAAGTCAATAAAAATAAACCATCCAATTAACAAATGGGCAATGGATCTGAGTAGACATTTCTCCAAAGAAAATATAAAAATGACCAATATCCATGTAAAAAAGATGTTCAACATCATTAGCCATTAGTGCAACTCAAAATTACAATGAGGTACCATTCCACACTCACCAGGATGGGTAAAATAAAAATTAAAAAAAACATATAAGAACAAGTTTTGGTGAAGATGTGGAGAAATTGGAATGCTTGGAATTTATCAAACATGTAACTTGATGCAATCACTGTGGAAATAGTCTGGTCAATCCTCAGAAGGTGTGTTATAGTTAGTTACCCTTTGACTTGGCATGTGTGTGCAGAGGGTAAAGTCCCAGCTATATACCCAAGAGAATTGAAAAAATGTCCATACGAAAACTTTTATATAAATAAAACACAGAAAATATCAACGAACTGATGAATGAATAAGTAAAATGTAGTTCTATACTATCCATTCTATACAATGGAAATGGAGTTCTGATACAAAACTGCAACTCTTTTGAAGTAATTACAACATAGATGAAGCTTGAAAGCATCATGCAGAGTGCAAGAAGCCAGAATGAACAAAGGTTCGTTATGCAGTTATTGTGATGTGAGTGAGGTAAGTAACTTTTCTAAGGAGCTCCTGTGTTTCAGCCTGAGTTGGATATACTGGCAGGCAGACATACTAATAAGCCACTTAACATGCAGTCATATAAGCCTCTGACATCAATTAAGCATGTGATTGAAAAAAATTCAAAGAACACAAAGGTTCTGTTTTGAGTGATTTGTATAATGAAAACAGACATCAAAATGGAGCTACACATTCTTATGTTGGAGACCAAAGATAAATTTTGACTTTTCTTGGGGCGCCTGGGTGGCTCAGTGGGTTAAAGCCTCTGCTTTCGGCTCAGGTCATGATCCCAGGGTCCTGGGATTGAGCCCCACATCTCTCTCTCTGCTCCGCAGGGAGCCTGCTTCCTCCTCTCTCTCCCTGCCTGCCTCTCTTGCCTACTTGTAATCTCTGTCTGTCAAATAAATGAATAAAATCTTTAAAAATTTTTTGACTTTTCTTATAATATTAAAATGCTTATTATCCTTAGGCAAAAACAATTTGCCTCAATTTCAGGTGACTGTCCCTTTAAGACATGTAAGTGCATTCATAAAAGAGCTTTTCTTGAACAGAATCAAATTGTTGAAAAATACTATTTTCTCTAGTATCTTATACTGAAGAACTGATCATTTTCTTAACAACCAGCTTTGTGAGTCTGTATCAATAGGTACTGAGCCCTCCATGCATGTGCTCCAGTTCCAACTTTGGACCCTATTAAATTACAGCCCTTCCCACTAATTGGTCTCATAATTCCTGGATTTGAGATAATAGAAATTGGTGATAGCTAATATGTGAGGAGTGTGTGCCAGTTTTCCCCTCATGTTTATACCTCTTGGCTCACAGGATCCTCAGAAATGGGCATTATTACAACTCCAATTCCCAGATGTGGAAACTGACGCTCTGGCAGGCTAAGTGTCTTGCTCACAACTCGTGAGTATGGATCTCAGATCCAGGCTCAGAACCCAAACACTGCACTCCCTCCACAGTAGCCACACAAACTGGAATTGGGACCAAATGTTCCAGTTTCATTTTCAACCTCTTTGGGCACATTTCCACTGTCGCCACCCATACTCTGTGAGATTAAGCCCCTCTAGATATAGGGTGAAAACCCCTTAAGATAAAGATCTAGTATTCATATTAGGGCTGTGGTAAAATACCCACTGTTTCTCTTATACGATTTTTGTCCTGAAAAAGAACAATGCAGTAGTTGCTAAATGGCTAAAATATAAATTCCCTTTATGAGTATACAAATGGGAAGCCTTGAAGCATTGGTCTGCCTCTGGCAAGAACCCTGTGGCTTTATTATTATTCTGTGCTGGTTCCTTTGCTCTTCATAACATCAGGTTCTCCCAGATGGGCATATGCTATTTTGGAGGCAGCGAAATGTGGAAGCCGAAGCAACCCTGAACACATCCTCCATTCTGGAATGACACTGGAGCAACACAAACCATTAGGCTCTGGTCCCCAGATAAGCTGTGAGTCAATACTGGGCCAGGTCACAATGGGCATCCTGATATCCTTGGCTTAATAGTACTCTGTTTGTGGGCACACTGATATTAACCCTTGGTTGGAGCACTGTTGTTTCATTTTTGCTATGACTCTATTGCAAGGTGAGATACCCACTAGATTGGGAGTCTGGAAATTCTATTACAAACCCTCTGCACAATTTCCCAGCCATGTGGTCCAGACCCCATCTAGATTAGTTTACTGTCTTTTTTTTTTTTTACTTTATTTTTAAAAGATTTTATTTATTTATTTTTCAGAGAGAGAGAGAGCACAAGCAGGGGAACAGCAGGCAGAAGGAGAAGCAGACTCCCTGCTGAGCAGGGAGCCTGATGAGGGACTTGATCCTAGGACCCAGGATCATGACCTGAGCCAAAGGCAGCCACTTAACCAGCTGAGCCACCAAGTGTCCCATAGCTTACTGTCTTTTTAATGTCAGAGGAACATCAAATCTGCAAGTATGGATCCAAATATTAAAGACAGCTAAAATTGTATTTTTATTGGAAAGGACAATATTAATGATGGCATTTTGAAGAAAGGAGCCCCTTGTGAGGAGAAAACCCTGGAGAAAGCAAACAAACTTTAGTGAGTCTGAAGGATGATCATGTGCTTAAATACATACTACATAAATACATAATATTTTATGCCTGGTATTATCAGGCTGCTATTGAATACTCTTGACATTCCATCAAATTGAAGCCTGTGTATCGAAATTCTGGCTCCTGAGTATATTCATTGCAAAGGGCTTTCCAGACAATTAGCCAATAGCGCCTGTGGGGCAGGCACAGAACCCAGAGTGATTATCATTAAGCTCTTCAGACCTGAACACGCCGGCAGGGAGACCCTCCCCTCTGTGTTTGTCATGAGAAAATCTGACATACTTAGCAGCTCAGGGGAACAACCATGCCAAATTGACGTGCCAGCTGTGAAAACCTTCGAGGTTGAATTATTATTATTACTCTGGTAGCTCTCTCCTTTTATCATAGATTTGAATCATCCCTGGCTTTCGCGGACGGTCCTGTGCCAGCAGTTCTAGCCCTGAGTATGTGCCTCCTATTGTGAACCACCAGCCAATGAGTTCAGTCTTTAAAAATCACTTTTAAATTTACCAGCTGGCCTAACGCGGACATCTTTCACAGAAGGATGAAGGTGAAATTGGCAGGTGAGCCTGAAGATTCATGTTCGCTGTTTGTTTCATTATCCTACCAGTTTCAACACTTAACAACTGATAAAGAGGTTTCTTTCCATTCTTCCAAAGAAAAACAACAAAGTATTCTTAGATACAGGCTTGTAAACCTTCAAAGAGGATTTCCCCCCCTCCCCACGTCCTTGCTCTTTTTCTTTATTGCCAGGTCAGACGGATCAGAGTCTAATCTGCTCACTATGGTGGTACTCGAGCAGCAATTCTGATGTGATCAGAGGATTATCTTCAACATCCTCACACACTAGATGATTCATTTCATTTTAAGTGTGTCAACCAATGTGGCAGACATTTTTGTCAAAAAGCATTTCCGGAATCTCAGTTGTATTACCTCTTTTGGATTATATGCCTGGAACATATAGCAGCCAATTTAGAATTATGGTAATAATATCTTACAAGCTCACAAAAAGTAAAAATGCTTTGAACTGGAGCAGCACTAAGCTTGATTTTCACAGAAAACCACCTCCTGCTCTCTTCCAGTTAGAAATAATTTTACAATTCACAGATCATCTAATAAGAATACACAAGTGGTATGTTTTCCCATCACATATAAAATCTCTAATGTTGACATTTAGCAGCTAAAATAATTTTAAAAATAAGCACCTAGTGTGGTAGTGTATGTCATTAGCACAATTGCAAAAAAGCAAGTCAAATCTCGTTAAGAGCTTTATCACTCAAAAGGATCTGTCAGACTCCTGCCTGGATGGAACCCAATGCTGGGTCCATGCAGAGTTCCTGTCCTCCAAAAATATATAAGTAGGGCAAAACACAAACACAAGAAACAAGAGAATGCAAATGACTTAAGTATTGACTCAATGGCAAAGGCAGATTTCCCATTATGGACTTGTGTGATGAACAGACCGCCCCCACCCCTTATTCACAGCCCTCGTATTTCCATCTGTGGGCATGGCTGTCTCACAACACTGTATTCTCTGGAGAGAGGCTTTTGGGCCCAAAAACTCTGATCAAAGCAAACTACAAAGGTCATCTCAGGGCTCAAGCTTTGGCAGAAACATCACAAGTTTTCACAGTGATTTGCCAATTTCTATTTTTTTAAAGCACAAGCACAATGGCCATGTGTACACTCATGACCATCAATATATACAGTATTTGCTCCAATAAGTATAAAGATAGCCAAATGTCTCCTTTCAAGTAGCTTTAATCATTCTTCAGAAGATACCCAAGGAGAAATTCCTGATACTTCAACGCTCTGCTTCTAGTATTGCTCCAGAATGATCTAGCATAATGTTTTCCGATCAAAACGGAATATGTGCCACACGCACAATTTTATTATTTTCTAGTTTCCCCATTACAAAGGTAAAAAGACAAAGTGAAATTAATTGTAACAATACATTTTATTTAATACTACCTTGAAATATTATTGTTCAATTTGTAGTCAATATATGAATGTTAATGACAGGCACCTGTGTGGCTCAGGTCATAATCTCAGGTCCTGGGATTGAGCCCCATTTTGGGCTCCCTTCTCAGTGGGGAGTCTGCTTCCCCCTCTGCCTCTGCCCCTCTTCTCGTGCTCTCTCTCTCAAATGAATTCTTAAATGAAATGAAATCTTAAAAAAAAGAGAATGTTAATGAGAGATCTTTACATTTTTGTTTCATATGAAGTGTTTGAAATCTGGGGTGTATTTTACAGTTATAGCACACGTTAGTCTTGACCGGTCACACTGCAAGTTGTTAATCACATGTGGCTATTATGCCGTGAAGTGCAGTCCTAGACTGCAAAATATAAGTTTTGGACTTTGACACATGTGATGAATTGGATCACATGTACTTTATGCATTATTCATCTCACGTTACTATTTTTATTTTTTACTACATTTGTTTAATTGTTTGCTGCTTCCTTGTGATTTATTTCCTTGTTTTCAAGGTTATCAAGCAGTGCCTTCACAAGGGGTGACAGGGTCTAATTGAAACAGGTTCTCTTAAGTAAAGGGTGTTGACTTTCCTTCAGGACACCTAAAGATGCTGCTTGCTTGGGGATGTAATAAACATATCAAAAGATTAATTAAAATTAGGTATGAAAATAAATATATGCAGTTCATTCACAAACCTGAAACTAATACAAATCCTGCAGAATAAATCCCTAGGTACCTACTGTAATTTTGTGTGCCCTCCAAAAACTGAACTCTTGCCTTCTGTTCAGGCTTCCTTCTCTCCACTGACACAAAACCACCCTGTGATTTAGTCATACCTATTTATTTGCAGTAATCATCCACAAGCCTATAAGAGAGGTGTTTTTACCACTGTGTTATAGGTTAAGAATATCAAGTTTGATGGGGTTCAATGAGTTGCCCAAGTTCACATATGTGCTAAGAGATAAAGATGGGAAACAGATCTTCTGACACCTTTGCAGAGCACATCCCACTGCATTGGAGGCAAGAAGACTTAGACTTGGCAGAACCTTTGGGAAGGGTGTCCTTAGCTACGTGAATGATAGCCTGAGTAGCTAGGCCAAGCTTGGGAATTGCTTATCATTAGCTTGCTGCTCTGCATAAGACAAACACTATATTTTACTGTAAGATTTGATGTGTTTTGCAGTAGAATACTGTACACATTCACCAACTACAAAGAAGCAAAGAATTATGGTTTTGTTTCCATTTCAAACCATACTAAGTGTTTAACTTCTGTTATTTCAAAGGCTGATCAGTCTCAGAGCTTGACAAGGTAATTTGAGAGAACATTACAATTGATGCCTTTGAAACTACTGTTGTGGCTTTGGGTTTTCCTCCTGTTATTTCCAAAAACCTAGTATTTCATGTGGGTGAATAAAAAGTTGTTTTCATTTAGGAAATTGCCTGGATTAAAGGAATGAGTTTGTTGGTTGGCAAATATTTTAAAGGAAAGACCATGCAGTGGCATATAGAAATCATTTCTTCACTTTTGAAATAAATGTGGCTTTATGATTGTCCAACCTGTTTGCCTTCACGCTTCTTCCTGATTCTTTCCAAGCCTGCCTTATGCAGCATGTCACCACTGATTAGGACTGACATTAGTAAATCAAGATGTAAAAAATTAAAATGTGTGCATCCTATTTTATTAGGGCTTCCTCGTTATATTTTACTGTTGTCACCATTAAACTCAATAAATAATCAAGAACACATAATCAGCCACACCTTTTAGAGCACTACCAAAATATGATATGTAACCAATCGGTTAATTTTAAATATTTATTTTTTCAAAGATTTTATTTATTTGGCACAGAGAGAGAGATCTCAAGTAGGCAGCGCAGCAGGCAGAGAGAGAGGAGAAAGCAGGCTCCCTGCTGAGCAGAGAGCCCGACGTGGGGCTCGATCCCAGGACCCTGAGATCATGACCTGAGCTAAAGGCAGAGGCTTAACCCACTGAGCCACCCAGGTGTCCCACCAATCAGTTAATTTTAAAATTTCAAAAGTGCCTGAATAGAGACCACAAAAGTATAATCAACCAGCTTCAATGCTATGAAGGTCACACTCAGGCAGATATAAGATAGTATCTTGAGCATACAGAGTATATCAAAAGATTGAGACTCAGTCATCAGGAGCATGAAAAAGCTGCCACCAGGAGCAAATTGTATCCCTAATTTTGGACATAGTAAAAAGAAAATCTCTGAACAAGAAATGTAGAGATCCTAGTTGACAATCAAGGAGATTACGTAATAGATAGCAGGGCTCCAGGCATTGATCTAATGAACTGTGATGGAATAATCTCCAATTAGTATTCCATCAGTTAGTCAGTTTTAGATGAGTAGGACTTCCTATACCTCCCCAACATCTTCAAAGAGGAAACAAACAAAAGGCAAGTAGTTAATTATTAGAACAATTCTTGCTTGATAAATATGTGGAAATTTATAATTATTGAATATATCATCAAAAATGAGTTTGAAAGTATATTTGGAAATCATTCTGTTCATAAAAGCAACAACAAATAGAAAATACTCAGGAATTAAAATGACGTGGAAACTCAAAACTACTAAAATATAAAAGAAGAAATATTTGACAAAATAGATGGACATACCATGTTTCTCCATTATGTAAGTCAGCATTCTAAAATTACTAGTAATCTCTAAGTTAATTTAAAAGTTTAATGCAATCGCAACCAAAACCCAAACACGATATTTCAAAGACTGGGATGGTAGTGAGCCTCTGACCCACACATGACCAGTCCTGGGCTGAATGAGCTATTCGGATGCTTTAATTGAAGATTTGAATTAAGAGATGCAAAGAGTATGTCAGACAATGGTGCAGTCAAGTCCAGGTGGAGAAGAAAGTAATAGGGAATCAGAACTGCAGCAAAGTTCCTCTGCTGAGATCAGCGTACTAAGGGAATAGAGCCTCACAGTTGATCCTGACTTTCTTGTTCCTGTTCCTATTTTTTGAAATCTTTTGTGAAATTGCTTATCATTTTGATAAAAGTCCTCTTCTTTGAGCTACTTTGAGTTGTCATAGTTGACCAAAAGAATCCCTTAGCTTTATGTGATTATTTCTGGGTAGTGGCACTCTGTTTTTACGTTCATTATGCTTTTATAATTTCTCTATTTGTTCAATATTACTTTACAATCAGGATTTAAGAAGAGGTCTCTTGGGGCATCTGGGTGGCTCACTCAGTTAAGCGTTTGCCTTTGGCTTAGGTCCTGATCAGGGACCTGGGATCAAGCCATGTAGGGCTCCTTGATCAGCAGGGGGTCTGCTTCTCCCCCTGCCCCTGCTCCTGCTCTCGCTCTCTCTCACATGTGCATGCAGAAGCACTCTCTCTCAAATAAATAAATAAAGCCTTAAAAACATAATTTTATTAAATAAATAAGTAATTAAATAAATAAATAATGTCTCCACTGGACCTAAAGGGAACTATGCTAAGTGAAATAAGTCAGACAGAGAAAGATGAATACCATATGATTTCTCTTGTATAGAATCTAAAAAACAAAAGAAATGAATAAATACAAAAGCAGAAACAGACCCGTAAATGCGAAGAACAAACTGGTAGTTGCCAGAGGGGAGGGAAGTGCAGGGATGGGCAAAATGGATGAACCAGAGTGGGGGGTACAGGCTTCCATTTATGGAATGAATAAGTCAGAGGGATGAAAGCTACATCACAAGGAATATAGTTAATGGTGTTTTACTGTGTTGTATGGTGACAGATGGTAGCTGCATGGGTGGTGAGCATAGCATTATGTATAGAGTTGTTGAAACACTATGTTGTACACATGAAACTATTGTGACATTGAATGTCAACTGTACTTCAATTAAAATAAAATGATGTATCCAGAATCACAGCCCTGGAGGAACTGGATACTGGGCATTCAGGCAGGGCACTGCATTATTCAGAGAGCCACCGTAATCCAATAGTCATTACTGATTTATAATTGTAAATTTGTATTACAGTTTCTACAAATGGAAGTAAAATGCTCAAAGAAAGGGCACTTTCTTCTAATTCTCACAATGATGCTTGTGTGGACTAGCAACATCTTTGTTAAGTAGTTCAGCGGGGAGGGAGTTAGCACAGGGTAGCAGGTGTGGTTTAAGTGCACAAAAGTCAGTGAGTCTTGTGAGAAATAAGGTATTAGCAGAAAACAGAAACAAGTTCCTGAGGTCAGAGATGGATCATGACTTGTTAGAAGTCTACAGGAAGTTAGAACTTGAACTTGGATGATTTAAGAATGCTAGCGATATAGAAAAGAGTAGCCTAGGGACAGAGAAAAGGTATGTGAGAATGATATCATTATACATGAGTAAAAAATTGCAGTATGTTTACTTGCATTGATGTTTGGTGGTTTTTATCTGTCAACTTTACCTAGTACTTGAGGCAATCAGATATTAGCAGATAATTGCCTCTCTTATTTCTACCAACAGCTGTAGTAAGCATGAGTTAACAATGAGAAAGCCCTTGTATTTTGGTCCTGTTCCCACATTTAGTGGGTTGGACAAGAAGAATTACTGCAAAAAATATTAGGCATAAAGTCATTATATTTAGGGTGTCATATTCAGTATCACTTTGTGCTGGAGGAAAGCAGAAATAGAGTCAAAGGGCTATAAGCTCAATATCGAAAAATGATTGAATACAGGCATTTCAATTGACCAGATAACTAATTAAGTAAATGTAAAGATCGCATGACCTATTTTAGCAAAAACTATATTAAACTATAATATAACTGAATATAGACAGGCATATTAGATAAATCAGAGGCATCCGGAAACCTTGTAAGAAGAACTAGCTCTAGATAACTCATTCTGTACCTCAGGAGGACCCAGAAACTTTGCTTAGAGTACAAAAGTTCCTGCTTTGAGTGTACATCATTTTTGTTTAAATAATATATCATCTGAAATAATAATGTCAGTCTTGGATATATAATTTGAGGTATCTATCCTCAAGTATATTTTATCATAGTGGTTAATTTTTTAAAAAATAAAATTTTTAAATACATAAAAAGTATTCTAAACACACGCACACACACACACACACACACACACTAAAATGTTGAATTTTTAAAAAAGCCATTTTTAGTCCAGTCTTTCCCTTATATAGCTGCTTGGAAAGGACAGCTCCCCTTGACTATTACCAAGCAGTACTATCTATTTGTTGATCCAGCAAGGAGCTTCACCTCCCTTCTTGCTTATCCATCACTAACTTCACCACGAAGCCTTGCTGGCGGGGAAAGGTAAAGGTGTTGTCACTCCTCCCTATTCCTGGATAACTTCCAGATGACAGAGGACCTCCAGCATACCCTTGTTTAACAGGTATCTCTCTTCACCTGCCAGGTCACCTGCACACAGCGTGAAGGTGATCAACTCATCAGGGGCAGATGACAAAAACAACACAGGGATACTCAAATGTCTTTGATGGAAAAGTGAATTCCAGGGACGCCTGGGTGGCTCAGTTTGTTAAGCAGCTGCCTTTGGCTCAGGTCATGATCCCAGCGTCCCTGGGATCGGGCTGTGTATCGGGCTCCTTGCTTGGCAGGGAGCCTTCTTCTCCCTCTGCCTCTGCCTGCCACTCTGTCTGCCTGTGCTCACTCTCTCACTTTCTCTCTCTCTGACAAATAAATAAATTTAAAAAATTAAAAAAAGTGAATTCCAACATGCACATGTGATGGTTTGGAGGTGTTGTTGCTGTTGCTAAAATTTGTAGGAAAAGATCAATACAGAAATACCAAGGCATTTGACAACAAATTTTTTCATTTCCACCTGCAGGGATCCCTTTAAGTGAGGATTTCCCCCAATACAAACAACTCTTCCCACCTTCCCTGTTTCCATATTACTCTAAGCAGACACCAGCTCACAGCAAGTGTATTACAGTAACCCATTTATGTCTCTGCTCTTGCCCCCTCTAGCCAATTCTCTAGGTGGCAGTCAGGGTGATCTTTTTCACATAAAATAGATCACACCACTCTCTAGTTCTCTAACCACTTACTGACTTCCTTCTGCAGTCCAAGTCCATTTAAGATATATGTATGCTTTCCAAAGCTCTGTACAATCTGAAACTTTACTGCTCCAAACTTACCTCTTATATCTCTCTATTTTCTTCCCCACCATCTAGCAACGCCTCAGGGGTACTTTTCTCTGCCTGGATAATTTTCCCCAGATCTTCTCTGGAACCACCTTTCATTTTATTAAGGCCATATTCAAACCAAATCCCCTCAGCAAGGTCTTGTCCGATCAACCTGTCCAAAATAGCCCTCTTGATAAGTCCCCATCTAACTGTTTACATATTTTTATTGTGCTACTTGACATTATTTTATAATCTTGTTTGTTTATTTTTGTCTCACCTGCTAAAATGTAAATGTTATCCATACAACTCAACACCAAAAAGCCAAATAATCCAACTAAAAATGGGTAGAAGACATGAACAGACATTTCTCCAAAAAAGACATCCAGATGGCCAACAGACTCATGAAAAAATACTCAACATCACTCATCATCAGGGAAATGCAAATCAAAACTACAATGAGAGATCACGTCACACCTGTCAAAACAGCTAGAATCAAGAATATAAGAAACAACAGGTGTTGGCAAGGACATGGACTTGCATTACTTTTAGGAATCCAGACTTATGCAGCCACTATGGAAAACAGTATAGAGGTGCCTCAAGAATTAACAATAGAATTGGTATTTGATCCAGTAATTCCACTTTGGGTATTTACCCAAAGGACACAAAAACACTAATTTGAAAAGATATATGCACCCTTATGTTCATAGCAACATTATTTATAATTGCTGAATCATGGAAGCAGCCTGCACATTCACACCCACACCCACACAGAATGAAATATTATTCAGCCATTAAAATAAGAATGAAATCTTGCCATGGATGATCTAGAAAGTATAATGCTAAGCAAAATAAGTCAGTCAGAGAAAGACAAATATCGTATGATTTCACTCAGATGTGGAATTTACAAAAACAAACAAATGAAAAAAGAAAAAAAGAAGCAAACCAATAAACCAAAAGACAGACTCTTAATTGTAGAGGGGAGGGGGTTGGGGGGTGGTCTAGCCTGGTGATGGGTATTAAGGAGGGCACATAGTGCATGGAGCACTGGGTGTTACATACATACAATGAATCATGGAACTCTACATCAAAAACTAATGATGTACTGTATGGTGACTAACATAACATTAAGAGAAAAAAAGAATAAACTGGTGGTTACCAGATGGGTGGTGGGTGGGGGGATGGGTGAAATAGGTGAAGGGGATTGAGAGAACATTTGCCATGACGAGCATTGAGTAATGTATGGAAGTGCTGAATTACTATATTGTACACCTGAAACTAACTTAACACTGTATGTTGACTATGCCAGAATTAAAATATTTAAAATAAAAGAAGAAAGAAAGAATAGAAAATAAAGAGTGATAATTTAAAAAAATAGTAAAATAAACTGTAAACTCCATAAGAACACTGTTTCTTCACGTCAAAAAAAAAAATCTTTAACAATGTATTCTTCTAGTACTTCACATTGACCAAACCCAATTGAAGAAGACAAGAGTGTTCAGTGATGTGGTCCATGCAGACCAAACTTAAGGATAGAAAATACTATGGAGAGGTGGAAAGTGGGTCTAGAGGTAGAAATGGAAGGTATCCAGCATAGTCAGCCTCATGTCCTTTAGCCACTGGAGTTATCTTTCTATCCAGTGAAAAGTTTGTATCTCTGCACAAAGCACACACCCTGGGGACAGAACTACATTGTCATCACAGAGTGATATCAATTTGATCCTATTTTCCCCTAAAACTTAAAACATTAGCCATCACTAATGTACTTTATATAAGTTAGTGGGATAAAGAAAAGATAGAAGAAACAGATAATATAAGCATAGCTGTTATGTCCCTGTTTCTATAGCAACCCCTGATGCTTCTGAAGGTAGTCAGTGGTTGATGGAACAGGTCAGATGTAATCAACCAGCCAGAAGGAGACCCTGCAGGGGATGTTCATATACTGCATTTCAGTGTTGGCCTTGCCTGTTTACAAATTGTGTGTTCAGCAGTCACAACAGCCAGATAAATTTTGGTGAGACAAAGTACATTTCTTTTTTTTTTTAAGATTTTATTTATTTATTTGTCAGACAGAGATCACAAGTAGGCAGAAAGGCAGGCAGAGAGAGAAGGGGAAGCAGGCTCCCTGCTGAGCAGAGAGCCTGATGCGGGGCTCGATCCCAGGACCTGGGATCATGACCTGAGCTGAAGGCAGAGGCTTTAACCCACTGAGCCACCCAGGCGCCCCGACAAAGTACATTTCGTTGAGCCTATCCTTGTCCTCCATCCCTACCACCATGCTTACTTTGCACATAGTCCTACTGACAGGAGGGTTTGTCTAAAGAGGCTATGGGGCACACTAACCTACCATACAAATATTTCCATGTCCCAGGACAACTCCCAAAGTTCTATCTGTACATTTTTCCTTCAGACCACCTTTTCAACAACTATCTAATCTTGTTTTATTTTTCACTCCATGTCCAGCCTGCCAGCCCATTAACCAGTGCTCGTGAATCAGTGTAGATTTGTATTTAAAGTCATCTCTCATGTCGCACAATGTTTTCAATTTAAGGTTGTAGCCACTGAGATTTCCCTCCATAGCTGCCTTCATTGCCACCCCAGAACAGAGCAGAAGTGTCGCAGACACAAAAGTAAACCAGGCCTGTGCTTTTTCCTCTTCAGTTAGTTGGTCATCAGGACATCCTATGAGGCCTTGGAGTTAGGCTGAGAGGGAAAATGGCAAATGATTAGGAAAAAGTGTCTTGGGAGCCAGCACTACTTACTTACATTGCTTGATAATGGAATGTTTGGTGTATGTCAATTTTTGTGAATAGTTTGATTGCGTAATACCTAGTTCATACCAGCCAGCTCTTTGATATGCCATAGTTGAGCATGCATTGTGTATTAGGTACTGTAGCAATCTATGAGATCCTTTTCAGAATGAGAATAATTCTCTTTCAACTACTCTCTTCAGATTTCAGACAGATTCACCTTCTGGGGCTTGCAACAGACCCTCTACAATCATAGGGTCTATTGTGACATAAGGCCAATGAGGCAGGGCAGTGGGACCTACTGCTGAGCCTTTAAAAATTTCTTTTTTTCTTGCTTGGTTGGATTTACCCTTGGTTTTACTCGAGATTATCTTATTGGTTACCAGATAAGTAGTCAAAGCAGTATGCCCAAATATGGGACGTGTTGCCTCTAAAATCCAAATCCAAACATTGTATTTCTTTATATATGGTGCACAATGCAAGATGCACCAATGTATTTGTCCCTTTAGGAGAGCTATCACAAAGACTTCTGAACCTCAGAATCTTCCCTTGTGTGGCCAGTCCCTGAATCATTTATTCCACAACATACGTAAAACTTACAAAGGCATCAGAGATGCCCTACTTCCTTCTTACTGGGTCCAGTTATTTTAATTTCATCAATTTAATGGACATTTATGATATTCTATTGGTTACCAATACAATCTAGTTTCCTGTAGGCCAATTTTGTCCAATAGAAATGTAATATGGACAGAGGCTCCCCAGGTAGCTCAGTTGGCTAAGTGTGTGACTCTTTTTTAAAAAAGTTTTTTAATTAACATATAATGTATTATTAGCCCCAGGGTACAAGCCTGTGAGTTTCCAGATTTAAGTGTGTGACTCTTGATTTTGGCTCAGGTCATGATATCAGGGTTTTGAGACTGAACCCTGCATCAGGCTTTGTGCTGGAGGTGGAGCCTGCTTAAGATTCTCTCTCTCCCTTTCCCTCTGCCTCTCCCCACCCCATTTGCACTCACTCTCTCTCCCCCAGAATAAAAAAAAAAGAAACATAATATAAAAGGAAAATGCAAGCCACATTTACTCCCTAATATTTTCTGGTACCACAATTAAAGAGTAAAAATAAAATTAGTTTAATATTATATTTTATTTAGCCCAATACAACAAAATAGTATTTCAAGATATGACTAATACAAAAACATTAATAACATTTAAATTTTTTTTCATATTCAGTCTTGAACATCTGGTACATACTTTATTCTCATAGCACATGTATAATTGTACCAGCTATATTACTAGTGGTCAGTAACCACATATGACTATTGACTACCAGATTGATCAGTACAACCTTATATAATATGATGACAGAGAATAGTTGTTGATGAAGGTCTTCCTTTTATCTTTGCCACTATTTCTGATTACCTATGCTGATATCAGCGGGGAAAATACAGTGATAGTAAATAGGTATCAGGGGCTATGCTTATTTCTGCAAAAAAGACATAACATCTGGAATCACAGATGCAATTGCATCATCACCTGATAAGGTTTACAGCAATACAGAACCTTTCCTCATGATCCATCTGGTTTTGTATTGTCTGAAAAGGCAAATAAAATGGAGATATGGTAGGAATAACTACTCCTGCACCTCTCAGTTTGTTAATGGTAGCAAAAACTCTCTCGTTTCCTTAGGAGTGTGGTATTGCCTTTGGTTTACTATCTTGTTACTACTAAACATTTCTATTCCCATTATACATTTGAGGATTGGGAAAATAACCACAGGATGTGTCTGCACTCTTACTGGGCTCTCTCTGGGACAAACTCAAGCCAGCACTCCATCCATTGACTTCCAGAAGTTCCCACTTTGACCAGTGTACCACGCAGGGGTATTTCCAGTCTCTGGATATTAGCAACAATTTAAACCCAGTAATAATAAACATTAGAAAATCTACATATTTCCTTTTTCCTTGGGTAATCACTCACCCTGATAAATGGCCAAGGCCCCTCTAGAGAAGTTCGGGAGAAGAATCACCATGTAGAGAGTCCTTTCTCAGTTGTGCCTCTGACATAAAAACTGGCTATGTTTACAGCAGCAATGGCC
>PISX010014229.1:0-53694 GCA_004024625.1 Mellivora capensis | reverse complement strand
AAGTGGGTGCTTTGGACGACCCCTGAGATGGTGGCTGGGGACATGCACCGCCTGTGGGAGGTTGCACGGCTCAGTGGAGTTTGCAGAGGGGGAGTCTGTGTGTTCTGGACCACCCAGAGGGGAGCAGACTGAGTCTTCTCTCTGAGACCGAGGTCTGGGTGCAGTTTGCTTTCCACTAAACCTCTGAAAAGCTGCAAAAAGCCACCAAAGAAAGAAAACCTGAAAAACTGGTTTCCACAGAGCCCAGACCCTTGATAGGGGCCAGGAGGACTCAACCCAAGCAAGACTGATTAAAAGACAATGTGGCAGGCCCCTCCCCTGGAAAGCAAGCCAAAAGAATGAGAGGAAAACCACCACAGGGTCCCCACAAAACCATAAAACCCCAACATGAGGGGAAAACAATATATTAAGCTCCCAGTATTGCCCTAAAACCTGTATATTTCATAGATACAACTTTTATTTTTAATTCATTCTCACTATCTTGTTCTTTTTAATTCTTTTAACCTACTTACCATTACAACTAGAGGTTCAATACAACATATTCCATAATAACCTTTTAACTTGAGCTTTTTTCATAAATATACCTGTTTTTCTTTTTCTTTTCTATTTTTTTAATATAGAGCTAAGCTTCAAGGTAATCCTCTTTTGTTAATCAATACTACCCCTATATATAAACCAGTTTTAATCTCCCTTTATCTCAGGAAAGTTGAGTTCTTTAACAAAGATATCAAGATACACCCAGGAAGAATCAAAACAACCTTCCTCACCCACATCAAGGATTTATAACCTCCCTCCCATCTTTTCTTCTGTCAGTGTTTCTGTGTATACCTTTTTTGTTCCAGTATTATATATATCTTATTCTTGGGGTTCATTTTGGCTGGGTTCTTTTTTCTTCTTGTCATTTACTTTTGTTGGTCTTTTTGTTTGTCTGTTTTTGTTTGTATACCTTATAAATCTTACTTTTGGGGCTCATTCTGGCTGGGTCTACTCTTTTTTTTCCCCCTCTCTCCCTATCTTTCTTTTTTAATTTTTCCTTTCTTCTTGGGGGTGACTTCCAATTGCTCCAAAGCCTTCCAGGGTTCACCTTGCCTGCATTGTGGTTGATATATTCCACTCTACATACCCTCAACCACCTCACACCAAAATAACTAGCAGGAGGAACACCCAACAGAGGAAAAATTCAGAGACTGTGCCCTCTGCCACAGAACTATTGCATATGGACATAAACAGCATGTTGGAAAGGGAATTCAGGGTAACAATTATCCAGGCAATGGCTCGGTTGGAGAAAACCATTAGTGACAACATAGAATCTCTAAAGGCAGAAGTGAAAGCTGCCCCAGGAAGAAGTTAAAAATGCTATCAATGAGATCCAATCTAATCTAAGTACTCTAACAGCCAGGGTAAGGGAGGCAGAAGATAGAATTAGTGATCTAGAGGACAATCTGATAGAGAAAAAGGATCAGGAGGAGGCATAGAAAAAAATAGCTTAGGAGCCATGAAAACAGAATTAGGGAAATAAATGACCCATGAAATGTCCCAATATCAGAATTATTGGGATCCCTGACGGGGTGGAGAAAGAGAGAAAACTAGAAGATATAGTTGAACAAGTTCTGGATGAAAATTTTCCCAGTCTGGGGAATGGAACAAGTGTTCATGTCCTAGAGGCAGAGAGGACACCCCCCAAGATCAACGAGTCTAGAAAGACCTCCAGACACATGATTGTGAAATTCATGAGTCATAAATTCAGAGAGGATGTTTTAAGGGAAGCTAGGGGGAAGAGATTCCTTATGTACAGAGGAAGGTCCATCAGAATAATGTCAGACATGTTCACAGAAACCTGGCAAGCCAGAAAGGGCTGGCAAGACATACTCAGGACACTAAATGAGAAGAACATACAGGCAAGAATACTTTACCAGCAAGGCTGACATTCAAAATGGATGGAGAGATAAAGAGCTTCCAGGACCAGAAAGGTTTAAAAGACTATGTGACCACCAAGCCGGCACTACAAAAAATATTAAGGGGTGTTCATAAAAAAAAGAAAGAACCCAAGAGTAACATAGAACAGAAATTTATGGAGATAATCAACAGAAACAAGTACTTCACAGGCAACATGATGTCAATAAAAAGGTATCTTTCAATAATCACTCTAAAAATGGCCTAAGCGGTCCCATAAAATGGCAGAGGGTTGCAGATTGGATAAAACAACAGGACCTGTTGATATGCTGTCTACAAGAGACCTATTTGGAACCCAAAGATACATCCAAACTGAAAGTGAAGGGATGAAGAAACATCTTTCCTGCCAATCGGCCTCAAAAGAAACCTGGGGCAGTGATTCCCATATTAGATAAATTAGATTTTAAACTAAAGACTGTAGTCAGAGATACAGAAGGACACTACATCATTCTTAAAGGTTCTATCCCCAAGAAGATCTAACAATTGTAAATATTTATGCCCCCAATATGGGAGCAGCCAACTACATAAGCCAACTATTAATCAAGATAAAGAGTCATGTTGATATGAATACATTAATAATAGGGGATCTTAACATGCCATTCTTATTAATAGACAGATCATCCAAGCAGAAAATCAATAAAGAAACAAGAGCATTGAATGACACATCGGACCAGATGGACCTCATAGATATATACAGAACATTCCACTCTAAAACAACAGAATATTCATTCTTCTCAAGCACACATGGAACTTTCTCCAGAATAGACCATATACTGGGTCACAAATCAGGGCTCAACAGATACCAAAAGATTGAGATTATTCCTGCATATTCTCAGACCACAATGCTTTGAAACTGGAACTCAACCACAAGAAAAAGTTTGGAAGGAATTCAAATACTTGGAAGCTAAAAACCACCCTGCTTAAGAATGTTTGGATAAACCAGGAAATCAAAGAAGAACTTAAACAATTCATGGAAACCAATGAGAATGAAGACACATCGGTCCAAAACCTATGGGATATGGCAAAGGTGGTCCTAAGGGGAAAATACATAGCCATCCAAGCCTCCCTCAAAAAAACTGAAAAATCCAAAATACACCATCTCTTTTTACACCTTAAAGAACTGGAAAATCAACAAGAAATTAAGCCAACCCAATGCACAAGAAGGGAAATAATCAAGATTAGAGCAGAGATCAATGAGGTAGAAACTAGAGATACAGTAGAACACATCAACGAAACTAGAAGCTTGTTTTTTGAAAGAATCAATGAGATCAATAAACCGCTGGCCAAACCAATCCAAAAGAAAAGAGAGAGGATCCAAATTAATAAAATTATTAATGGAAAGGGAGAGATCATGACTAACACCAAGGAAATAGAAACAATCATCAGAAATCATTATCTACAGTTATATGCCAATAAATTAAGCAACCTAGATGAAGTGGATACATTCCTGGAAACCTATAAACTTCCAACACTGAATCAGGAAGAAATTGACAACCTGAATAGACCAGAATCTAGTAACGATATTGAAGCAGTGATCAAAAACCTCCCCAAAAACAAGAGTCTAGGACCTGACGGATTCCCTGGAGAATGTTTGAACTAAACATTCAAAGAAGAAATAATACCTATTCTCCTAAAGCTGTTTCAAAAAAATAGAAACAGAAGGAAAACTCCCAGACTCTTTTTATGAAGCCAGCATTACCCTGATCCCCAAACCAGGCAAAGACCCCACCAAAAAGGAGAATTTCAGACCAATATCCCTGATGAATATGGATGCCAAGATTCTCAACAAGATCCTAGCTAATAGGATCCAACAGTACATTAAAAAGATTATCCACCATGACCAGGTGTGATTTATCCCTGGGATGCAAGAGTGGTTCAACATTCACAAATCAATCAATGTGATAGAACTAATCAATAAGAGAAGAGAGAAGAACCACATGGTCCTCTCAATTGATGCAGAAAAAGCATTTGACAAGATACAGCATCTGTTCCTGATTAAAATGCTTCAAAGTATAGGGATAGAGGGAACATTCCTCAACCTCATAAAATCTATCTATGAAAAACCCACAGCAAATATCATTATCAGTGGGGAAAAGCTGACAGCCTTCCCTCTGAGATCAGGAACATGACAAGGATGTCCACTCTTGCCACTGTTGTTCAACATAGTACTAGAAGTCCTAGCAACAGCAATCAGACAATGGAAAGAAATAAAAGGCATTCAGATTGGCAAAGAAGCAGTCAAACTCTCTCTCTTCACAGATGACATGATATTTTATATGGAAAACCCAAAAGACTCCACCCCCAAACTACTAGAACCCATACAGCAATTCAGTAATGTGGCAGGATACAAAATCAATGTACAGAAATCAGTTGCTTTCTTATATACTAACAATGAAAATATAGAAAGGGAAATTAGAGAATCCATTCCATTTACGATAGTACCAAGAACCATAAGATACCTGGGAATAAACCTAACCAAAGAGATAAAGGATCTGTACTCGAGGAACTACAGAACACTCATGAAAGAAATTGAAGAAGATAAAAAAAAAAAAAGGAAGAGCATTCCATGCTCATGGATCAAAAGAATAACCATTGTTAAAATATCTATACTGCCTAGAGCAATCTATGCTTTCAATGCCATCCTGATCAGAATTCCACCTGCATTTTTCAAAGAGTTGGAACAAACAATTCTAAAATTTGTATGGAATCAGAAGAGATCCCAAATTTCTAAGGAAATGCTGAAAAAGAAAAACAAAACTGGGGGCATCACATTGCCTGATTTCAAGCTTTATTACAAAGCTGTGATCACCAAGACAGCATGGTACTGGCACAAAAACATATAGATCAGTGGAACAGAGTAGAGAGCCCCGATATGGACCCTCAACTCTATGGTCAAATAATCTTTGATAAAGCAGGAAAAATATACAGTGGAAAAAAGACAGTTTCTTCAATAAATGGTGCTGGGAACATTGGACAGCTATGCATAGAAGAATAAAACTTGACCACTCTCTTATACCATACACAAAGATAAACTTGAAATGGATAAAAGACCTCAACATGAGGCAGGAATCTATCAAAATCCTAGAGAAGAACATAGGCAGTAACCTCTTCGACATCGGCCACAGGAACTTCTTTTAAGACATGTCTCCAAAGGCAAAGGAAACATAAGTGAAAATGAACTTTTGGGATTTCATCAAGATCAAAAGCTTCTGCACAGTAAAGGAAACAGTCAACAAAACAAACAGGCAACCAAGGAATAGGAGAAGATATTTGTAAATGACATTACAGGCAAAGGGCTGATATCCAAGATCTATAAAGAACTCCTCAAACTCAATACACACAAAACAGATAATCACATCAAAAAATGGGCAGTAGACATGAACAGACACTTCTCCAAAGAAGACATACAAATGGCTAACAGACACATGAAAAAATGTTCCTTATCATTAATCATCAGGGAGATTCAAATCAAAACCACATTGAGATACCACCTTACACCACTTAGAATGGCCAAAATCAACAAGAGAGTAAACAACAAGTGTTGGAGAGGATGTGGAGAAAGGGGAACCCTCTTACACTGTTGGTGGGAATGCAAGTTGGTGCAGCCACTTTCGAAAACAGTGTGGAGATTCCTTAAGAAATTTTAAAAAAGAGCTACCTTATGACCCCGCAATTGCACTACTGGGTATTTACCCCAAAGATACAGATGTAGTGAAAAGATGGGGCATCTGTACCCCAATGTTCATAGCAGCAATGGCCACAGTCGCCAAACCGTGGAAAGAACCAAGATGCCCTCCAATGGACGAATGGATAAGGAAGATGTGGTCCATAAACACTATGGAGTAATACGTCTCCATCAGAAAGGATGAATACCCAACTTTTGTATCAACATGGATGGGACTGGAAGAGATTATGCTGAGTGGAATTAGTGAAGCAGAGAGAGAGTCAATTATCATACGGTTTCACTTACTTGTGGAGCATGAAGAATAACACAGAGGACACTGGGAGATGGAGAGGAGAAGTGAGTTGGGGGAAATCGGAGGGGGAGATGAACCATGAGAGACTGTGGACTATGAGGGTTTTGGAGGGGAGGGAGGTGGGGGGTTGGGTGAGCCTGGTGGTGGGTATTAAGGAGGGCATGTAATTGCATGGAGCACTGGGTGTGGTGCATAAACAATGAATCCTGGAACACTGAAAAAATAAAATAAAATAAGATTTCAAATTACACAGTGACAAATGTTTATACTCTATTAAAGATATAATTCAGAGGAGAGAGAACTTCTGTCTACTCCTTAGTGAAACAATCCCTTAGTAAGAACTACTTTCTCCTCATTGTCCTTTGAACTATTTGTTTATAGCTAACTTTTAGCCCTGTCATAGGTAAAAAGAAACGTAGACACATTTTCTATTAAATATGTATATGTTATGTATATACATAGATGTATATATGCATATACACACCTTTTTATGTATATACACACATACTACAAATATACAATAGGAAAAATATGGCTGCTGCTTTAAAATCCAAGTTTTTTTTTTCATTTTATTGATTGCATGGTACCAAGTAGAGTGTTTCCACAATTATCACTTAATAAATGTTTGTTATACAAAAATAAATTTCTGATATTTTAAGTAGCCGCCACCCTGCCAAGATATTTGGGTATTGATCTTATTCAAAAATATGGGGGAGTATGAGACAGAAAGTCTGTGTTCGTTCCCCTAGTTCATTTTATTGCCCCTTAAATCTGAAGCATCTAATGCCTCCCCACCTTTCAGATAATCTAAACCCAAGACAAAGCCTTCACAGTTATTTACTACGTATCCATTGTCCCTGTGGGATCTGCAACTCAGAACGTTCAATTTGGAATAGGGAAATCCTACCTCCTTTTTTTCCGTTTACTTTAGTCTGCATCTATTGTGTGTCTATTACGTCCAAGAGAGCTAGGCAACCTAGGCAGACAGAGGGGTAAATCAAACACTCAAATTTTGTATTGCAAGGAACATAATTCTAGAAAATTTTAAGGAAAATTTTAAGTGTTACAATTATCCAATTTTAACTATAAAGAATTACAGTTCCAGGTGTGCCTGGGTGGCTCAGTGGGTTAAAGCCTCTGCCTTCTGCTCAGGTCAGGATCCCAGGGTCCTGGGATTGAGCCCCACGTTGGGCTCTCTGCTCAGCAGGGAGCCTGCTTCCCTTCCTCTCTCTCTGCCTACCTGTAATCTCTGTCTGTCGAATGAATAAATAAAATCTTAAAAAAAAAGAATTACAGTTCCAGTAGGTCATTTCGACTGAGTGAAAAAGATAAAATGTCTCCAAAAGGTAGCTAAAAGTTGGTGAAATAATGAACTTGTTACCTCTCCACCCAGAGATTTAACTTATGAAAGTTAAGACACCAGCCAAAACCCTACAACTTTCACTTTGACATAGTTGCAAGAGTTGCTCATACACGAACCAGCGAACAAACCCACGGGTTCAGTTGCTTACTCAGGCACTCCTGATTCAAAGAAAACGGACTTGCATTTTATGAAACCCGACTCACCTCTACATAGATACCCAGCGGGCATCTTATCTCTCAACATGCCACGTGAACTTTTCAGATTCTGTATTTATGCTGAATCAGGCATTTTTTTTTCATATCCTCACTAGTTATATTTGCTATCTTTCCTTCAGAAATTATCAAGGTAATAATTGTAACACTTTTGGATCTCTAAATTTTCTTCCACTATAGATGTTTAAAAGCTGCCACTTACTTAAAAGAGGTGATTTCATAGTTTAAAAGTCCAGTAACTTTAATGAGGAAAAAAATGGAGTTATGCAATCAAAGTTATTTGCTATAATTAAAATGGAAAGATTTTTCTTCCAGACCACTCATTGCTATTAGATTAGAATTGTATAATGTGAATTTCAAACCTCTACTTTGGTAAATTTTTCTCTGCTTCTTGATGTTGTAGGTGTCCAGGTACACAGAGTATGAAACACTGAGTAGTATCGATTGGTACAATAAAGACTATAATATAAACAAGGAAAATGAAAGGAAATAAGAAAAAAACAACAGGAGCAGATACCAAGACAACTGCTTGTTTTTTGTTGTTTCAAGATGGATATCTTGGGAAGGAATGGTAATGCGGGAATGGGGGCAGTGGTGTGGACGTATAAAAGAGGTACCAAAGACAGTCCAAACCTCTCCACTTAAAAACCAGAAAAGTGAAGAAGAAAAAAAAAAAGAAAAGAAAAGTGTTCACTCTACTACAAATTCTGTTTCTTCTGGGAAACAACAACCCATTTCCCAATGAACACTGATACATTGGTTTAAATTTAAGAATGATAAATCTGGGAAAACTGGGGGGCTCACTTGGCTAAGTGTCTGCCTTCAGCTCAAGTCATGATCCTGGGGGTCCTGGGTTAGAGCCCCAAGTCAGGCTCCCTCCTCAGCAGGGAACCTGCCTCTCCCTCAGCCTCTGCCTCTGTACCCTCCCTCCTCCACCCCTTATGCTCCCATTCTCTCTCTCTCTTGCTCTGTCTCTCTGTCAAATAAACAAATAAAATAATTTTTAAAAAAAGAACGATAAAGCTAAGTTACTTTCTGTGGCTATTCTGTTTCAGCAAATTAAATGGCAAAATCATTTCCTGAGGAATGAGAACTGTACTTTCTTTGTAAGTTTATATGTGTTGTCATTAGGTACCTCATTTCCAAAATAATTCCAAGCAAAGGTAACAACATAACGTGGAAACAATTCTGCATTTTGAGACACAATTTCAGCCCTACTGCTGGATCTCTAGATATTATTGTGTGATCCTGCCTTCTTAGACTCTTCAGCTTTGGTTTCATCTGCCAGAACCAATGGAAAAACCTTCAAAGCTGGGGAGCCAAGTGCTACTCATCTTTGTACCCCAGCACCTAACAGAACACCTGTTACAAAAAATATTTTAACAAGTGTATATAAAAAATTTGTAAAATGGAGAGCATTTACAATGTGATTATAAAGATCAAGAGTCATCAGATGCAACAATTGTTCAATATGTAAAATACACATAAATATAAAATATTTCATTATTATCTTATGGCTAAAAAATGTATTCTATATTGTATACAGTTTGTAAGCAGCCTTAATTCTTTTTCTTGAATATGCTCTCAGTACATGTATATATACTTCTATATATATATATACACATAAAATTCAATAAACTTAAGCCTGCATGTCCTCATCTATAAATTAAAGAATTGTGTTAATTATCTTCAGTAATTTCTTCTAGTTGTATCTTTTATGGACAATAAATTTATTATTTAATGTTTTATATACATATCAATCTACCTGTATAAATATCAGATAAAGAGAAACTCTTATAAATTGTTTAATATTTTATCCGACTGATCATGGTCATATGGCTCTTTTTTTACCACATGGAATACTGTTTGTTGCAATGCAGAAACCAATATTATAATAAGCCTATCAAAATATATCAAAATAAACTATCAAAAATTACAGAAAATCAAAATTTCAACAAACCTATAGAAATTGTATTAATTATTAAATGACATGCTCAAACAATTTGAAAAGGGTATTTAGAAGAAGTATAGGAATTTCCTGAACTCAAGGAATTTATAGTCTAATTGATGCAACCAAATTATCCTATAAATAGAAACAACACCAATTAATTCAAGACAGACTGTAACTAAACATCAAGGAGTTATAAACAGTGTAAACTCTACAGAAATTCAGATAAGAAATAGTTTAGAAAGACAAGGGAAAGAGAAGACATGCCAAGAAAATAAAACTTGAAAGATAAATAAAATTTGACAAAGGACAGTGAGAAGAACCTTCCAGGCAAAAGGAATATAAATCAAGTTGTGGAAGTAAAAATAACCTGATTTTCTTTTTGAAAGTGAAGAAATCAAGTCTGACAAAACTGGGCATATGTTTTGAGAAATAACAGGAAAAAAGATTGGTAGGAAAGAGGGAGAGATACAATATGGGAATCCCTTAAAGAATTGTAAATAGAAGAACAATATATTAGTATGTGGTGAGTCCAAAACTAAGGAAAACAGTAAGGAAGGAATTGCAGTCATTAATGTGGTACCCATGAAAATCAAGAACAGACCAATCTCTGCAGATTAACTAGTAAATGATCCTTCATTCATCTTCAATCAACCTAAAGGCATGTCTATTTTTATCTTCCTTCAGATCCAGTGACATAATTTTGCAGGCACTAGATGTCACTGTTCCACTTAAGCAAAATAAAACCCAGTCATTTTGAAGTCAATTGCGTCTACATAATTATATCCACCTGTATGTAGATCTGAGTCTGCTTTACTTGATTCAGACAATTTCAGAATAAAATACCAGTAGTGATTTGTACCTACTGAAGTCTGTTGATAAATCAGCTCTGAAGTTCTCTTTAATATTTTCCCAAGGGGTCTTTTACAAAGAATAAAATCAAAATTAAAAAAATTTAATTCAAGAGAAAAATGGGAGGGAAATTAACTACTTATATTATTAAGAAATGAGGAAAATTTATACCATATAAGGTTTTGTTCATTCTTACACACAAAAAAACAAACAAACACAATTTCTTCACAATGAGTACATATTCGATTTGTCTTATGACTCTAACTATAAGGAACCACATAGAATTTTCTCTTATCGGTCTGGTCTCTAAGAGTTGGCTCTTTGATCTCCTTTTTTTGGAATTCCTCTTTGGGCCTAATCTTGAAGGAATAACCAGTCTCACACATAAAAAGCCTAAGGGACTAATCTGTTCTCTCTCTACTGACTTAGGGTTTGATCAACTGGACACTCTATGGGACTCTGAGTCTTGAGTGAATGGTGCAGGCATATGGGAACTGCTGGAGGTATTCCTTTAGGAGCTGTGCTGATGTGAACTAAACTGTGTCTCTATTAAAAGGCTGTTGTTACACTTCTTGTGGCTGATTTCTCTAGAGCTCCTGTAATCCCTAGGTGCTCCCAAGGAAGCTTGGCCCTCCAGCTCATGAGTCCATGACCCTGCTACACCAATACCACCCCAGCCACAACACAGACACGTACACACACACACACACACGCACGCACACACAGCTTTACAATAAATTTCCTTTTCCTTTCCTTTCCCGTTTCCTTATAGTAGCCATGGTCAGTTCCTGTTGCTTGCAGTCACACAAAACAAAAACCTAAATTCACAGTTTGAAGAGCAATACAATTACTGAGCTGGTATTAAACTACTGTCTTTGCTTTATCAGATTCATGCTTGCTCAACTTCTGGGGTTGAGAAACACAAAGGAAAAGATTCTCAAGGAAGAAATCTCCACAAAATACCCCCATTCTGAACTTGAGCAGTCTTTTATCCTAAAAGTATCCAAGTACTCAATCAACCTCAACCTCAAAGGCTCTATCCTCTTGGATATTAGTCTTCATATTTCTCTGAGAGACAGAAAGGAGTTGAAGGACAAAGCAACAGTTTTTTGAAAACTAGTGAAAATAGAGTCACCTCTCAAAGCATTCTGAGAAACTGCAGGAATGCAGGCTGTCATTTTAGAACTGACACAAGGACAAGCAGCAAGAAGAGAAAAATGGCTTGGAAGCAGTTTCCTGTCCCCATCCTAGATGTTACGATTTCTTTTTGAGAGGGAGCCTGGGATGGCAGAAAGGGCAGGGACTTTAGCTACAAGTATACCGGGGCTCCATTTCCCAACTCCACTATTTGTTAGTCATACTAACATTAATGATTTAATAATATCTTGATTCTTGGTTTTCTTTTTTTCAAACAGGAAAATAATGCTGCTTCTCAGGATGGTTGTGAAGTAGAAGTAAAATTCCCTGCCAGGAGTACACTAAAAATGCTATTTCATTTTCTTTTTTCTGTCTCTCTCCCAACTCCCACCCATCCCAAGGAGCCGGTTCTGGATGCCTTAGATGTGGATAGAGAATAGGTGACTAATCGCATGAAAAAGAATCACACATTAAACTTGGGACAATCACAGAATTACTAACTTCTAGAGCTTGGAGGAATCTTATTGACCTTACACATATGAGGATGTTAATTCATGCACGGAATTTTAGGATCTTTTCCAAGGTCACAGATAATAACTAAAAGCATTTACATGCCTTATTTCACACCAATTTCCAATCAATATTTTTACATTATGAAAAAGCATGATCTGAAAATCTAACCCATTAAACGGTATTTGTGACATAATGACCCTTGCCCAAAGCACTTGCATTTTAAAATACTGACAGAGAGGTAAATATATATGATGTGGATGGCTTTTTTGTATGGGTGTGTGTAGGGGGTACATTCCTATCTGTCCTCAAATAACACAGTGCTGATGTCCACCTATCTGGATAGGTATAAAATTTGAGTCTCTAGAAACTATGAAGAGAAATGTCTGGAGGTTTATTTCTTTTATATATATATATATATATATATATATATATATATATATGCGTATATATATACACACATATATATATATATATAGTTTTTGTTCAAAAAATTAAAAAGGAAAAATATAAAGAAGAAAATAGAAGTTTTTGCTACAGTAATTTGACCACCTAGGAATAACAGCTGTTAAATCATTGCCTTCTCTTGGCTTCACATTCTCTATCCTGCTCTTTCTTTCTCCATAATACATGAATATTGCAGAAAAATGTGATTATACAATGCATATGTTTCACAATATTTCCTATTTAGTCCAGAATTAGGGCAGGCTTCATTTGACATGAATAATAGTCAGCAAACCAATAGTATTTCATAGTTTAAAAATATTTTCTGGTACATTACTGTCTTTACACTTTGTGACCATAGGTATTTGAGGGAAAACAGACAATGGATTATATTTAGAAAAGCAAAAGGGGATAGAGTTACATAAACAAGCACAAATCTTACTTTCTACCTAAAAGGATCATTATGTGGAAGAAAATACTAGCACAATGCAGAGTGATTGCCCTTTATATTGAAAAATAAGAGCTTCTCCCCAATAGATTGATTTCAAAAAAGATCCCCTCCAATCCATGTTCAGATAAAGGACTGTAAGAATCAAAACAGAATCAGGAATGTCAGGTAGGCCTGATGTCTCACTGTGCTCTGCAGATGTGATATTAAATCTACAACAGGGGCACCTGGCAGGCTTAGTTAGCAGAGCATGCGATCTTGATTTCAGGGTCCTGAATTGAAGCCCCACACTGGGTGTGGAGCCTGATTTTAAAAAAATATATTGTAAATCTCTACAGTAAAGTCATACCAACAATTTCAGAAAAAAGTAATTTTAAATATTAGGTGTATGTTAATTTAGAAATATTATGATTAAAAAAGAGAAAGTCAAAGATACTAATAAACTTTTTTATTAAGTTTTTTCTTAAATTCTGGTTAGTTAAAACACAGTGTAATATTAGTTTCAGGTGTACCTAGACAGCTCAGTTGATAAGCATTCGACTCTTGATCTTGAGATCATGAGTTCAAGCCCCAATTTGGGCATAGAGATTACTTAGAAATCAAAAGATACTAGTGAACTTTAAGCTTTAAAATAATGTGTCTGGTTGATTACTACAGTGGGTTACTTCAGTGTTACCTTATTTTAAATCATTTTTTAATGTGAATGTATTTCACACCCAGGATATATGTTCATCTTGTACACTGGTGTATCTCAAAACACCTCAGTGTATCTCTTAACACCTAGCACAGACCCACAGTACAGAAGCTGCTTAATGAATAGCTGTTTAATAAACATATTCAACTCAATATCTTTATCAATTAAGAAGTAATTAGCCCACATTCCAAACTTATCTTTATGACTTTGAAATTAATTTCGATTTATTTGTATTATGCATCAATTAGTGAACATACAATATTGAGATGCTACTTTCTGCAATACATTATGGTGTAGGTAAAGAAAAAACACACACTATTCCTGCCTTCAAAGAGCATATTCTCTAGTTGAGAAATGTGTCTGAGACATTGAGCAATGCACATTTGAAAGTAAATTAGCCATTTAGAGAAGACAGAGCTTATGATGTTCGGCAGGCAAATTTCTCATCTTGGCCCCCACTGATCTTAACTTCCTTCTGGGATTGCATGGAGCTGCTTTCAGCTTACTTAATGCAACACAGTTTTAAATTTATGTTAAAGAGATGCAGCCAGGACTTCAAGGGAAGTCGGGTGGAACTATGTATGCCAAATGGGACTCTAAGCCTCTGATAAGGAAGAGGTGGACAAAATGCTGGGTTTCCTGGCATGGAGACACCCAAGAGAAGCAGGAAGCACAAAGAGAGATGAGAGGTTATAAAACACACACTAACTTATCTGATAATTTAGCTATAAATTTCTCTGCTGGTCGATGTGGGTTGGCTGAAAATGAAACACGACAAAGTACCCAAGGTTCTTAACTCTTACACAGGACCTGACGGGAAAAATCTTAAAGGTATTTGTTGAATTTCCTCTTACATGTGTTATATCATGAACTGTGCTGAAACAGTTTTTAAAGTCTAGGGCCAGGAATTATTTTGAAATGGTTTTTAATCTATACTGTTTCTCTCACCACATAACATCAAATTTCTTCCTTTTTTTCTCTTTTCATGTGCTCTCTCATCACCTGTTCTGCCATACTGAAGAACAAACACAATATCTAGCTTTTTTGGATTAATGACATAGGGACTAATGGCTGATAAACAAAATCACTTATTAATTGCTATAGATAGCAAGCTGAGTATGGATTTTCAGGTAGAGTAGCTTATACTAACGCTGCCCACAAGGAAGAGAAAGCCTTAGAGGGAATCTGATGGAACATTAACAGAAAAAAAGATCAATGTTAACAGTGTTACGGTGTTCCTCAGCACATGGGTGGTACAAAGGTCATATAGATGCTCAGCGAAAGCAGAAAATTATAAAAATTTCCTACAAGGGCAAGGCCACTGTTTATTTTTAAAATTAAATATAAGATAATGCTGAATTTTTTTTAATGTTCTGCCAGTGGATGTATTTGTGTTTCTGTAAAGACAAATAGAACCAACTAATTGGTTCTGTTTTCTTGTGTTTTTAAGCTATTTTGTTTCAAAATATTTTTAGTCAGAAACACAGAATCTCCAAAAATCCAATTTTCTGTTCGTGCACCTGAAAACCCTGGATATTTGCCTATGATCAATTTATTCAAAATACAGAAATGTATCACTGCTTTCATGATGAAACATAAATCATTAGAAAAAACTAAGTTAAAAGAGATCCAAAAATTCCATCAGTTGGGAAATGAAGTTTAGCCTTAGAACACATTCTATGGGGAATAAGGAGTATGATTTTGACTTTTTTTCTCAGGGCCAAGCTATATTTAGAATGAATGAACATTTACAAATTTTTAACAAAAGACTCAAAAAACAGTGACCAATCATCAAAATGGACTATGGTATGGGAAAGGAACAAAAAATGTGCATATTTGAGGAGGCTTTTCACATCTGGCTTTTATGATATTGAGGTATGTTCCCTCTATCCCTATACTGTGAAGAGTTTTAATCAAGAAAGAATGCTGTACTTCGTCAAATGCTTTTTCTATATCTATTGACAGAATCATATGATTCTTGTCCTTTCTTTTATTTATGTAGTGTATCACATTGATTGATTTGTGGATGTTGAACCACCCTTGCAGCCCAGGAATAAACCCCACTTGGTTGTGGTGAATAATCCTTTTAATGTACTGTTGGGTCCTATTGGCTAGTATCTTGACGAGAATGCTTGCATCCAAATTCATCAGGGATATTGGTCCCTAATTGTTTTTGGTGGAGTCTTTGATTTGGGGATCAAAGTAATGCTGGCCTCATAGGAAAAATTTGTAAGTTTTCCTTCCATTTCTATTTTTTGAAACAGCTTCAGAAGAAAAGGTATTAATTATTTTTTAAATGTTTGGTCGAATACCTCTGGGAAACCATCCAACTCTGGACGATTGTTTGTTAAGATTTTTGATTACTGCTTCAATTTGCTTGCTGGTTATGGTCTGCTCAGTTTTTCTATTTCTTCCTGTTTCAGCTTTAGTAGTTCATGTATTTCTAGGAATGGATCCATTTCTTCCACATTTTCTAATATCTGGGCATATAGTTGTTCATTTCTTATGTTCTTATGTATGCATTTCTTCGGTGTTGGTTGTGATCTCTCCTCTTTCATTCACGATTTTATTAATCTGGGTCCTTTTTCTCGTCTTCTTGGTAAGTCTGGCTAGGGGTTTATCCATCTTATTAATTCTTTCAGAGAACCAGCTCCTAGATTTGCTTTTCTGCTCTACTGTTCTTTTGGTTCCTGTGTCATTGATTTCTGCTCTAATCTTTATTAATTCTCTTCTTCTGCTAGGTTTAGGCTTTATTTGCTGTTCTTACTCTAGCTCCTTTTATAAGGTCAGGTTTTTTTCGAGATTTTACTTCTTTCTTGAGAAAGGCTTGTATTGCTAGGTACTTCTCTCTTAGGACCACCCTTGCAGCATCCCAAAGGAGATGAACAATTGTGTTTTCATTTTCATTTGTTTAAATGATTTTTTAAAATTCTTCTTTAATCGCCTGGTTGACCCATTCATTCTTTAGTAGGATGCTCTTTACCCTTGTGTATTTGAGTTCTTTCCAAATTTTCTCTAATGATTGAGTTCAAGTTCAAAGCACTGTGGTCTGAAAATATGCATGGAATGATCCCAATCTTTTGGTGCCAGTTGAGACCTAACTTGTGATCTATACTGGAGAATATAACAGTATGTGCTCTATAGTGGAGAATATACCATATGCACTTGAGGAGACTATGTATTCTGTTGCTTTAGAATGGAATGCTCTGAATATATCTGTGAAGTCCATCTTGTCCAATAAAACCCTAGTTTCCTTGTTGATTTTCTGCTTAGATGATCTATCCATTGCAGTGAGTGGGTGGTTAAAATCCCCTGCTATCACTGTACTATTATCAAAGTGTTTCTTTAATTTTGTTATTAATTGGTTTATATAATTGGCTCCTCCCATATTAGCATAAATATTTACAATTGTTAGGTCTTCTTGTTGGATAGACCCTTTAGTTATGATATAGTGTCCTTCCTCATCGCTTATTACAGTCTGTGGTTTAAAATCTGATTTGTCAGGACGCCTGGGTGGCTCAGTTGGTTGGACGACTGCCTTCGGCTCAGGTCATGATTCCAGAGTCCTGGGATCGAGTCCCGCATCGGGGTCCCAGCTCCACGGGGAATCTGCTTCTCCCTCTGACCTTCTCCTTGCTCATGCTCTCTCTCAAATAAGTAAATAAAATTAAATAAATAAATAAATAAATAAATAAATAAAATCTAATTTGTCTGGGGGCACCTGGATGACTCAGTAAGTTAAGCCTCTGCCTTCAGCTCAGGTCATGATCTCAGGGTCCTGGGATTGAGCCCCACATCGGGCTCTCTGCTCAGCAGGGAGCCTACTTCCCCTCCTCTCTCTCTGCCTGCCTCTCTGCCTACCTCTACTTGTGATCCCTCTGTCAAATAAATAAATAAATAAAATCTTTTTAAAAATAATAAAATAAAATCTAATTTGTCTGATGTAAGGATTGCTACCTCAGCTTTCTTTTGATGTCCATTAACATAATAAATGGTTTTCCACCCCCTCACTTTCAATCTGGAGGTGTCTTTGGGTCTAAAACGACTCTCTTGGAAACCACTTATCAATGGGTCTTGCTTTTTTATCCAATCTGATACCCTGTGTCTTTTGATTGGGGCATCTAGCCCATTCACATTCAGAGTAACTACTGAAAGATATGAGTTTAGTGCCATTGTACCACCTGTAAAGTCACTGTTTCTGTATACTGTCTCTGTTCCTTTCTGGTCTATATTAGTTTTGGGCTCTCTCTTAGCTTAAAGGATCCCCTTTAATATTTCTTGTAGGTCTGGTGTAGTGACAAATTCTTTTAGTTTCTGTTTGTCCTGGAAGCTTTATATTTCTCCTTCTATTTTGAATGGCAGCCTTGCTGGATAAAGTATTCTTGGTTGCATATTTTTTCTCATTTAGGACCCTAAATATATCATGTTAGTCCTTTCTGGCCCAGGTTTCAGTAGATAGGTCTTTTGCCAGTCTCATTTTTTCTACCCTTGTAGGTTATAGACCTCTTGTCCTGAGCCACTTTCAGAATTTTCTGTCTCTAAGATTTGCAAGTTTCACTATTACATATGGAGGTATTGATCTATTTTTATTGATTTTGAGGGGAGTTCTCTGTGCCTCCTGGATTTTGATGCCTGTTTCCTTCCCCAAATTAGGGAAGTTCCCTGCTACAATTTGCTTTAATATACCTTCTGCCCACCCACCCCCCAAAATTCTTCTGAGATCCCAATTATTCTAATGTTGTTTCACTTTATGGCATCACTTTTGGTTCTCCCCTCATTATTCAGTAGTTGTTTATCTTTTTTTCTTTATACTCCATCATTTTGTCTTTTTATATTACTAATTCTCTCTTCTGCCTCCTTTATCCTAGCAGTTAGAGATTCCATTTGTTTATTACATCTCATTAATAGCCTTGATTTTTACTTGATTAGATTTTAGTTATTTTATTTCTCCAGAAAGTAATTTTCTAGTGTCTCCTATGTTTTTTCCAAGCCCATCTAGTATCTTTATAATCATTATTCTGCGACATCTTACTTATATCCATACTTATCAGGACCCTGGCAGTCGGTACTACCTCTAATTCTCTTTCTTGAGGTGAGTTTTCTGTCATGTCATTCTGTCCAGAGAAGAACAGATGAGTAAGAGTACAAAATACTGAAATGGCAACAATGACCCCTGAGAAATAAACAATAAATCAGAACAGACCTGAAACAAAAAACAAAAAATAAACAAGAAGAAAAAGAAGAAGAAGAAGAGGGGGAGGAAGAGGGAGAAGGAGAAGAAGGAGGAGGAGGAGGAGGAGGAGAGGAAGAGGAGGAGGAGGAAGAAGAAGAAGAAGAAGAAGAAGAAGGAGAAGAAGAAGAAGAAGAAGAAGAAGAGGAGCATACCATCAGGTGAACTGAACAGAGCAATACATTGGGTCCTGTGTACATTTTGTTCTTTTTGTTATAAAACTAGATCCCAAAATTTTAACAAGAGAAAAACTTATATATGTACAAAAATAAAATTAAATACAATGATATTCTCAATGGCATTTTCTCTAAGGTCAGGAACATGGCAGGGATATCCACTAACACCACTGTTGTTCAACATAGTATTTGAATTCCTAGCCTCAGCAATCAGACAAGAAAAAGATAAAAGTCATCTAGATCAACAAAAAAGAAGTCAAACTTTCACTCTTCACAGATGACATGATACTCTGTGGGGAGAACCCAAAAGACTCCACCCCCAAATTGTTAGAACTCATATAGGAATTCAGCAAAGTGTCAGGATAAAAAAAAAAATCAATGTACAGAAATTAGTCACATTTCTATACACTAACAATGATACAGAAGAAACAGAAATTAAGGGGTTGATTCCATTTATAACTGCACCAAAAACCGTAAGTAATAAACCAAGGAATAAACCTAACCAAAGATGCAAAGGATCTATACCCAGCAAATTATAGAACAGTCATGAAAGAAATTGAGGAAGACACAAAGAAATGGAAAAATGTTCCATGCTAATGGATTGGAAGAAAAAATATTGTTAAAATTTCTATGCTACCTACAGCAATCTACACATTCAATGCAATCCTATCAAAATACCATCAACTTTTTTCACAGAGCTGAAAGAGATAATCCTAAAGTTTGTATGGAACCAGAAAAGACCCCAAATAACCAAAGGAATGTTGAAAAAAAACCCCAAAACTGGTGGTATCACAAGTCAAGATTTTAAGCTCTGTTACAAAGCTGTAATCATCAAAACAGTATGCTACTGGCACAAAAGAGACACAGATCAATGGTACATAATAGAGAACCCAGAAATGGACTCTCAACTTTATGGTCAACTAATCTTTGATAAAGCAGAAAACAAATTGAACAAAGCAGTTCAACAAATGGTGTTGGGAAGATTGGACAGCCACATGCAGAAGAATGAAACTGGACCATATCCTTATACCACACATAAAAATAGACTCAAAATAGATGAAAGACCTAAATGTGAGACAGGAATCCATCAAAATCCTAGAAAAGAACACAAGCAGCAACCTCTGTGACTTCAGCAGCAGCAACTTCTTTCTAGACACATGTCCAAGGCAAGGGAAACAAAGCCAAAAATGAACTACTGGACTTCATCAAGATAAAAAAAAATTTTTTTGCACATCAAAGGAAATAGTCAACAAAACCAAAAGACAACTGACACAATGGAGGAAGATATTTAAAATTATCTTGTCAGATAAAGGACTACTCCCCAAAATCTATAAAGAACTTATCAAACTCAACACCCAAAGAACAAAAATAATCCACTCAAGAAATGGGCAGAACACATGAACAGACATTCCTCCAAAGAATGCTCAACATCACTGGGCCTCAGGGAAAAACAAATCAAAACCACAATGAGACAAGACCTCACACCAGTCAGAATGGCTAAAATTAACAAGTCAGCAAATGACAAATGTTGGTGAGGATGCAGAGAAAGGGGAACCGTCCTACACCGTTGGTGGGAATACAAGCTGGTGCAGCCACTCTGGAAAACAGTGTGGAGGTTCCCCTAAAATTTGAAAACAGAGCTAACTTATGATGCAGCAAATGCACTACTAGGGATTTACTCCAAAGATATAAATGTAGTGATCCAAAGGGGCACCTGTACCCCAATGTTTATAGCAGCAATGTCCACATAGTCAAACTATGGAAAGAGCCCAGATGTCTATCAACAGATGAATGGATAAAGCAGATGTGGTATATATATGCAATAGAATACTACTCGGCCATAAAAAAAAAATGAAATCTTGCCATTTGCAATGACATGGATGGAACTAGAGGGTATTATGCTAAGTGAAATAAGTCAATCAGAGAAAGACAATTATCAAATGATCTCATTCATATGTATAATTTAAGAAACAAACAAGATCATGGGGAAGGATGGAAAAAATAAAACAAGACAAAATTAGACAGGGAGAAAAACCAGAAGAGACTCTTAATCATAGAGAACAAACTGAGTGTTGCTGGAGGGGACGGGTGTGGGGCAATGAGGTAACTGGGTGATGGACATTAAGGAGAGCATGTGATATAATGAGCCATTATATAAGACTGATGAATCACTGAACTCTACCTCTGAAACTAAATAATACATTATCTAAATTAACTGAATTTAAATAAAAAATAAACAATAAATTTTTAAATGATCTATTTTATTTTGGCATTATGCCATATACATTTCCTTTTATAGGGTTGTAGCTCTTAGTTCCTCAATCATTCATCCACCTCCACTTTTCAATCAATGCTGTTGAACCCAGCAACACTGATCTCTGATGGGTTATTTTTTACTGGACTCCTCACTCAGCCAAAATATTGTTCACCGCTGGAATTACATGTATTCTGCTATGCGTCAAGACACTTGGGCAAAAGCAAATCTTACCTTCAAGCCCAGAAAAGAATGGTTGGGAGTATATTATGGGAGGAGATAGTGGCAAAAACCCAGGGTCCTTGAAAATATACCTACTACATCCCTCTAGAGGACAGTCTTCTTCCCACTATAAGAGAAATTCTTGGGCTATAACTATGTATAAATTCATCCAATTCTGAAAATCCCTGAAAGATCAGGTAGAATCATCTGGCAGTATAGCCCATGAAGAATATAATGAGACATACTTGTATTTATTTCTATCAGAACAAAAAATGGAAGTGCAGCTTCAAAGTTTTAAAATTAATCGTGAACTCATTTTTAACAGTTGTTCTCAGAAAAATGAAATAAGAAGCAGAACTAATTGGCTTTTTTTTTGTCTATAATCTTTCTGTTTAATTTACACAGGTTCTAAAGTTCTAACCTATGGTATAAATGTGACATACAAAATCATCCAGTATGTGCACCCACAATATCCACATGACTGTTTTCATTTTCATAAACAAACTGAACACACTGAATATTCAAACCCAGTAAAACTTGGAGTTTGAATAGCATATTGGGATTTTTTTTTTCTGACCTAAACAAGTGTTGCTTATGAACACCTAATGAATGGGTTAGTACAAAGAAAAGTATGGCAGAGGAAATACGTAGGAGAAATGAGCATTGTCATTATCCTTTTTCCAGAACCTTCTAAGGAGCACATCCAACCTTGTGAACATATCAGTTAATTTGTAAAGAAATGACTCATCTATTCTTTGTCAGAGATGGGAGAATAACCAGAAAGTTTCCTCAGCATTCTGAGTAGTCCTTGTTAATTATAAAAATAGGTCCTCTTTAGTGAACACCTATGTCATAAACATTGCTAGTCACTTTACATATGTTCATCTTGTTAATTCTGCCACAAACTTTTGGTAAAATGCTTAATTTTCTTTTTTCAGAAGACCACATATTAAGGGACAAATAAAAATAATAGCTGATAATATCACTACATTAATGTCTAATTAAATAGTGTGATTTCAGCTATACCCTTATGGATATATAATAAAACTGAGCCATTGCAAACCACAAAATGCCTTGGAGTAGGTCAATCCTAAAGTAGTAAGGATCTTAGAGATCATCTAATCTAATGCTTTCATTTTACAGGTGAGGAAACTAAAGCCTAAAGAGTTCATTTTATTTGTCCAAATGGTGAGTCAATGTTATGAATAAGATTGAGCATTATAGTTTATTAATTAATTCTGAAACAGACTATTGTCAATTCGGAATTTTCCCCTTACAACTACGATTTCTTCTATTTCTTTCAAATAGTAAGTCAGACCTTCAGAGATTGTTTTTTGGTTTGATTAATTTTTATTATGTATATTTTGCATTACCAAAGATTAGAAGTGTCACTAAAAGATCAAAAGAGTCACACATCATAAAATATTTTCTTTTCAGTTTTACTGATATTTTTGAACCATTAAAATCTATTGAAATTCTCTTGGAAATCTATATGCATCAGTCTACATATCAAAGACAAATGATGTGCTCTTTCTTGCCTACGCAATACTGAGTTCATCAGCCATAAAGGAATATCAAGTGAGGTGTGGTTTACTGCCTTTACAGCCAAATGGATAATTTTAAGGCTCATTAAAATTATAATTTCATTCTGAATGGCTGAATGAGGATGTTGGTAGTTTCCCCAGCTGGTTTCTTTTAGTCTCATATTTGTTACCACGAAAGCTTTATTAATTATCTGCAGGTTTCCATCATGACAATGATAATCAAGTAAAGAAATTCTATTTTTCAAGAAATACATGAAAGCTATTAATTTGGCTGAAAGATTAAAACAAAACAGCAAGGAAGTAATATTTATTTCTATATAAATTATTATATGGAACTTAGATGGGAACTTTGAGATAACTGATGAGTTTAAAAAGCTTACTTTTATACTCTCGCCAATGAGAAAGTTAAAATATAAACATCAGATTCCCAGTGTAAGTATTTCTTTAGATTTAATCTGATGAGAGAATATAGAGTTTGACACTTTTTTCCAATATAATTAAACAATATTACACATAATAAGATGGTAAGCTCTAGAGTTGAGTTACCTTAAATACTACCCTGGCACCACCAGTAACTCACTGTGTGACCTTGGATAAGTTACCTGAGTTTCCCATGCATCAATTTCAGGATAATATTAGCAACTATATCACTGGTTTAGAATATGGGTTAAATGTAAAGTGGTTAGAATAGTGACTAGCACATAGTAAGCACTCAGTAAATGATGGCTGTAATTATTATTATTATTAGAATTTATTCACTGTTACCTACACTAATATATGCAAGGCTTGTATAGTTTTATATAGATTAAAATAACAAGTGACCCACAAGCCTAATGATGTTTACTTTTATTATAAGTAACCCTCAATTGTGAAATAAAAACTTAACTAAAAAAATCAATAAATAATCCAACTGACTCATTTGTCAGTCTAATTTTTGCTAATGGTAGTTGGGAGTTTTTTTCTTTTGAACTAGACAAAAGTTCCCAAACTCTAGGATCCTAATTGCAAGATTGTGTGTATTTCCCCTACGGTAGTCCCATCATACCACTAGAACAAATGGGGCCAGATTATTGTCTTCTTTTCCTAGATTAGCTGGCCAGTGGTCACCCATTTCTCTCTGAGTGAAATGATGCCTTTGCAGATCTGGTTACTGACTTAAGTGCTGAGAGAAACAGGTTTGGTTTTGTTTTGTTTTTTTCATCTATTTTAATAAATCGCAATAATTAATTGTCACTAAAAGCTGGTATAGTTAAAAGAAAAAAAAAAAGAATTGGTTGTGTATCTTCAAAAAGCCACCAATAGTTTGAAAAAAAAAAAAGCTAAACAACAGATGAGGTTAAAGATATTTGTTACAAATCTGAGAAAATATGGAATCTATAGTAATTAATAAGAAAACACGAGAACACCAGAATAAATAACACACAAATGACAAAAAAATCATTTTTAAAAGTTTAACCTAATTGAGGAAATTGGAGTTAAAAATGAGATATTCTTTCACCTACACATTAATATTTTTAAGAATAAACTACTGAATACATAGATGTGACAATATTGGCATGATAAGAGTGGTACACTTAAAACTACTAGAAGCAATAAATGGTCTCATCTTTTCAAGAAGGAAGTTTGGATATATAATCAGTAACATTTAATAAAATATCTCCTTTTGACTTAATTTTACTTTCAGGGATCTACTTTAAGGCAGTAATAAAATATGCAGACAATTTACACTCAGATACTCATCATTGTAATACATGCAATAACAAAAACTAGAGAAAATCTGAAAATTCAACAAGGCAAATTCCTAAAATAAATTAAGATATATCAATGTGATAGAATGATATACAATCATGAATAGATTCTTTTCTTCATTTCTCTACGTTTAATATTCCCATTATCAACAAAACAATACTGAATATTTCTGCATCCAAATCTCTTTAAAAGGTGTTCAGAGTCATCAGAGATTTGAAATCCTGCACCAAACCCCTACTTCCTGCCCCAAAGTATATTTAATGATTTTAGAGAAGCAGGATTCATAACTTTGAAAACAATATGGTATAACATATGGTAGGTTTCAACTGAGTGGCACACTGTAACCCACACTTCATCCCTAAATAATGTGCTTCAATATGATGTAGTTAACTTTTAAAATTAGCCTTAGAATGCATGTTTTAACTTACCTTATAAAAAACTTCTAGAGAAAAAAGTGTCTAATATCAAGAATACCAACCCAGAAACTGCTGAATTAATTAAATGTTCCTCGCTCTCTCTCTTTTTTCATATTTTGGAAAATTTAGAGCCATTTGTGTGACCAACTTTGGTAGGTGTGTGGCTTTTTTTTGCTTCATCTTTCATTCCACTCTTTTGTGCCATCTTTGTTCTCATTGATTCACCTCAGTTTTAATTCAGGATCCTTTATTGATTTTATGTGTCTTTGTAAATCACCTTAAATTCTTGCTAAAAATATATACATTAAATAATAGATAAATAAATGGAAGGAATGCAAGGGATTAGATGAATGTATAAGAGAGTTGAGGCTAAGTCATGCTGTTATAATAAACCACTTCAATTTTTCAATGGCTTACAAACAAAAAAGGTCAGTATTTGCTCAAACCACAGGTTCATCAGAATGAGCTTCAGCTAGGTTCCATATTGTTTTTCTGGGATCCAAGGTGAGAGTAGCCCTGATTTAGTACACTGCAGGTCTCATAGAAGGAGGAAAAAAGTGTGGCTCTTAAAGCTTTTGCTCAGAATTGGTACTACCACTTTCACTCATATTTCATTAGCCAGGCAATTGGCACACCTGATTCAGCAGGGCAAAGATGTATACTCCTCTCACAAGGAGGGACCACAAATACATGCAGATACTCTAATGGATCCGCAAGAAGGAAGAGTGTACTCTTAGGTTTGTAAGGAAGTCAACAACTAGAGGACAGGATATATATTTCATTTTTTTATCTCCTATAATTTCTATCTCCTATAATTTCTATCCAATGTAAGCACTTAAAAATATTTATTCAGTTGGGACGCCTGAGTGGCTCAGTTGGTTAAGCATCTGGCTTCGGCTCAGGTCATGATCCCAGGGTCCTGGGATCCAGTCCCCTCATTGGGCTCCTTGCTCACAGGGAAGCCTACTTCTTCCTCTGCCTGTTCTTCCTGCTCTGCCTGCTTTGCCTGCTGCTCCCCCTGCTGTGCTTTCTCTCCCTGACAAATAAATAAATAAAATTTTTAAAAACAAAAAAATTTAAAAATATATTAATTCAATTGAATAAAAGAAAATAAAGGTCAAACAAGGAAACTGTATTAATACAGAGTCTATATACACTGATTCATGGTGAACATCAAAATTCTTAGCTAACCAATTTAAATAATTTTCTGTATATTAAACCTATTAATGTTAATGAAATTTTTCATTCAAAAGAGTTAAAGATGATTTATACACTGAAAGCCTACAGAAAATGACTCTACAGTATTTCGTCTGGCCATCAGACCACACAGCTGATATATTCAATGGCAATACTTAATATTGGAAGGAAGATCAGACACATACACCGAACTGAAAGTCAAAGAGCATAAGACAAGGAATTAAACAATAGATTTCCTCTGAGTAAATGTAAAAGGAAAAAAGTGTAATAGATATCTGGACATTTGTAGGAGAACACTGGTTAAACTTCCTGAAGGGAAAAAAAAATGTCTAAACTGAACTTATTTCTCAATTTATAAATCAACTAGAAATTATTAATGAGAAGTTGATATTAAGTACCAAAACAGTCACTAAGAACACCCTTTTCTATGTAAAGGTGGATAGGATTACATTTTAAGGACATCTGAAAAAGTAAAAATTTCAGAAATCTTAGCAAAGGAAAAAACATTGTATTTTCCCACATTTTAGCATTTTGAAAACACCTTCAAGAACTTCCCAGCCTTATGGATGAAAAGTCATAGTAAACTTAAAACCAACTTGAACACTTGGCATTTCTAGAGAATGCAGGGACACTATCCTAATAAACACTTATGTGGTTAGTTGCTAGCAGGTCAGTATAATTAGCCATTCATTTTCAGTACTCAGGTACTCAGAAGGAGAAATGTGATTAAAGTCATCAACAATATTGCTAATCTAAGACAATTTTTTCCTGTTTTCTGGTAAAAAAAAAAAAAAGCAGTATGAATTAGAAGACCCACATTGGTCGTCTGCTGTGTAATCATGGTTTTCAACACAAATCTAGGAAACTGAGTTTCTAAAAACAGAATCATAATAGAATTATGCCTTTGGTTCAGACAGAAAATAGTGGATGCAGTGACTTTCTATTTCTATTTTGATGGAAATTATTGAATTTCACACAAACTAAATAACTGAAAAAAGAAAACCCTTCATTTGCCACAATATAAGGTGATACTTTTTGTGATAACATACAAGGAGATGGTTGTAAGAAAAAAGAAGAAAATTGTTGAGAATGTAAACTATTAATATGGACACTTTTAAAAGATAGAAAATTTAATTTAAATATTGAAATTACATGGATTTAATATAATGCACTAGATATAATTTAGATATAGGAAAGACAATACTATATCCAGAGGTGAAAGTTACCATTCTTTCTCTTAATCTGTACAAACCAGAGTTACTGTAAGGTTTTACAGGCGAGGTAAACACAACACCAGGCGAGATAGGCACAAGGCAAGATTTATTAAAGGCACTCTCGTGGGAAGGTTCAGGGCCCAGGATAAGGGGAGCCAAGAAAGTCACACGAGGAGGAGGTCGGCACTCTCGGGCAAGGTTCCGAGACTCCGGAACGGGGAGCAGGGGAAGTTCGCGCTGGGAGGGAGTTGGCGGGGGTCTTTTATCAGGCCAAAACAGGGCATGGGTTCACATCCATATATGGTAAAGTATTTGGTGATGGAGGGTCAGGGGAGTCCTTGAAGCTCCTGTTTTCTGCATAGGTATCGGGTTACTTGTGATCTGGGAGGGCATCCTCATGGTGGGAGAGTTAAGGGTTAAGAAAAAAGAAAAAGTGGGTGGGGGGGCTTGAAGATGGCGGTCATTTCTATTGTTCCTCCTGAATTCCGGAGCCACGGACCCAACAGTTACCACCTTTTTACTCTTTGAAGTAAAAGGATTGGAGCAGTTGGACACATAGTAGTCAGCAAATAATTTATTCAGTATTCATAGGAAACAAAATACTAAAAAAGATTTTGGAGAATTAAGATTTTTTTTTATGAAAGAAGATAGTTTAACTGCTCTGGATTCTTGAAAATATCAACACATTATCTAAAAAAATGAATTGTGGTAAAATTTGATAAAAATGCTTATGGGCACTTTTAGCATACAAAAGACCTTTTACAAGACACTCAAGCTCTCTGAACCTCAGTTCTCCCATCTGTAAACATGGAGAAATAATGGCTAATTGCTAGAATCTATAAAAAGTACATGAAAGAATATAGGAACATTCTCCAGAATATCTTCCAGTTAACATTTTCTTTGTGGAGCTCGTTTTGGTTTACAGTACCCAAATTTCAGAGAATGTGGCTGATGTTTACCAAAAAACAATGTATTATGTGCCCAAACTAACTACATTTTTAACAAAATAATTCATGGGGAAAATCCTGAATTACCTTCTAAATACAATTCTTAGGCCATCAGAATCACAAATTTTGAGAATAGATAAATGTCAACAAAGTGAATATATAGTATGTTTCCACACACACACACAAAACTGCATAGGAATCAACATATTGATTGGTGAACAATAATTGATAGTTTAATTATTTTACTTCCTAATGCGATTGTGTGTTCCTCACATATAGGCAGTTTCTTTGTCTTATTTACCTTTTAGGACACTGATTGAGGACTTTGGGTGGGCAAGTAACACATTAAAATTGCTCACATATTTATAGAAAGGGAAATGGTCTATCAGTTAGTATATTGTGCAGAGCATCAGATTTTCATGAATGTGTCACTGACATTAAGCAGTTGAAGCCTATATATCCACATAACTGACACTTAGTAGGAGATCAAAATATGTGAGGAATCCTCTAGCAAACCATGATAAGAGAAAGAAAACATTCGTTATCACTATCAATTTTTGAGAATGTTGTTCCTAAATACAGTATAATAGAATACTTACCTCACAGGACTCTCATGGAAAGAAATCCATGCTCAGAATTATAATTTCACTATTTTTAAGTAAAACGTACATATTTAAACCAATTTTTGATTGTTAAAAAGTGTTACTTTAAAAAAATACTTTAAGCTGCTTTCAATATTTTTGATGGATATGCATAAAATATAAACATGTGTGCTCTTTTAATTGTCTGGAAATAGCTTGTGTTCCTGTAGAGTGGCCACATTTTCATGTAAGACTTTGCAATCTGTTGCCAAATTTTACTATTCCTATGTATCTTCTGTGATTGTCAAGCATCACATCAATAAACAAACTTTTTAGAAAGAACCATACAATATTATGCTTAGCAAAATAAGTCAGAGAAAGACAACTATCATATGATCTCCCTGATATGAGGAAGTGGAGATGCAACATGGGGGCGTTGGGGGAAGGAAAAGAATAAATGAAACAAGATGGGATTGGGAGGGAGACAAATCATGAGACTCTTAATGTCACAAAACAAACTGAGGGTGGCCAGGGGGAGGTGGGTAGGGAGAAGGTGGTGGGGTTATGGACATTGGGGAGGGTATGTGCTATGGTGAGTGCTATGAAGTGTGTAAACCTGGTGATTCACAGACTTGTACCCCTGGGGCTAATAATACATTATATGTTCATTAAAAAAAAAAGAACCATACAGTGCTAAGAATAGCTAAATAAGCTACACAGAGGCTTGAGTATCACACCATAGCTATAGGTTTCAATTTTTGTGGAGAGGGTAAGGATCATCTTAACAGGTCATAACCCCACTCACTTATTTGTGATTGCCCTAAGAAGTATTTTGCGATATTTAATCTATTCATAATATTTAATGATGTTGCTGTTATGGAATTGAGACAACCTACATTTGAATTAATTTCTGATTATGTTTAATAATTAAAAATCATTTCATTTTGTTTTTCCTTCCTATACAAATAAATGTTTACTTAAAATCCTTGTGAAAAATAATATGAAGAAACAGCTTGAAAGATAGCCAAGAAAAGCAAAACTAGAAATGTGTCCTCAAGAGATAAACGATTATAAATAGTTGTAGCAAGAACTCCAGTATTTTCTTTCATAAGTCCCAATATTTTGTACTTTCCATATTCACTCAGTCATCTATACTCTCTCCTTTGATGTACTTATATTTTTGGCCAAAACTGGTCATTTTGAAGTAATAGAAATACATGATAGAATTTTAGAGAAGATGTATCGCTTAGAGAATATTGAGGTGTGAGTCTTATTCACCTTTATATCCCCAGGATGTATTCCCAGATTCCTACAGTAGACATTCAAAACATGTTTTTGAATAAATATATTAACCAATCTTTTTCAGATCATAGAACACATGGAAAAACATAGAACACATGCCATTTTGTATGGCACTCTTGGGTAAATGGAGGAGGATTCCCATGGCCAAAGATCACTGGTCCAAAGACTTTGGCCAGCCTAGGCCCTGTCCTGCTGCCTTGAGGCAAATCTACAGAAACCAAATCTACAGAACCCCATTTGGAGAGATTCATTGGAAGATGCCAAGACCTAACTTTACTGAGGGGGAGAAAAAGACACCACTTCCAAAAGTGGCTAAAGTTCTAAAACCTAGCTTTTAATTTGTTCTGAAGAAAATTTAACTAAATACATTAGACTAAGGTGTATTTTTTTTCAAACTACTTAGCCTTTTTAAGTTACATATTAGTTTTGTTTTCCTGTGGCAATGAATCTTAATGACACCCAAATATATATGCAGCAATAGCATGACATCAGAGACACCTTTTACTACTGCCTTTGAATTTCAGCAGCCTATAGTGGTGTCTGGGTACTACTTGACTTTTGAGTATCTAGTACACTCCCTAAATGTTTGCTGAGAATCTGTTTTCCTATGCCAGGGTCATTTCCAAGACTTTAAGGACTTGCCCAGATTAAGGAATTCATCCTGTGATCCATGACTTAGCACTAAATTTTGGATCCTGGCTGGATACACAAAGGAAAGAAGACAGTAAGTGGGTGGGAAAAGAAAACTTTTGGAATGCTATGCAGCATGAGTGCCTTTCATCTTCTATCCTCTTTGCTCCATTAAGGATGAGACACCTCTTAGAACCATAATCATGGGCTAAAATGTTTCATGTTCCATTTGGCATGTTTTTGTTCAATTATCAGAAAAATCAATTATCAGCAAAATAAATAAGTCCCCTTAGTTAACATTCATCCCACTTAATTAATAAATAAGGGATAAGTCATCATTGCCTGAAATAACTTTTACCATAAGGGTGTTCCCTTTATTATGTTAATATTTAAATAATGTGCTCCCTTCATATAATCATCAAAGACAAAATCAACACCAAAAATGTTGTCAAGCTTATAGAGCAGACATGAAATTATGCATGTATGGATGGAGTGAAGCATTTACATAACAGGAGATAATGTATCAAATATAACATCAGAATATTATGGCAAGGGTGGGAATAAAGTGAATATGAACTGGCCTCTGAGAGGGAAAATAAATTCATTAAGTAAGAACCAGTGGAACATTCTGGATCAACAAAGTTCTGACTCATGTTGCAAGGGAGAACTTCCTAATTCTCACACTACACCCTTCTCTTTGAGTCAGTAATAATCAAGTTGGGGTAAATATTCCATGAAGTTAATAGAACATTTCATTCTTCACTTAATAAATATTATTGAACATCTATTCTGTTTCAGAAGCTATTAAAGAAAATAGACAAAGTGTATGATTTCATGGGGTCTGCATTATAAATATACAATAGGCCAACTGATTATAATAACTATGAAGAAAAATAAAACAAAGGATAGAATTAGAATTATGGGGTCAAGGGTCTCCTTACAAAAAGAAGGCAAAGTATAAGGAACTGATGTAGGGAGGGAGGTGGATACGGAAGTCGGAAAATAAGGAGCTCATTTTTCACTGAAGTATTTTCTCAGTGGAAAAAAAAAAAAGCAACATAGTGAGCTGAGGTGGGGAGGAAAGAAGGAATGTTGGAAGTTTGAGGATTGAAGAGAAGGTTTAAAATGACTGGGGAACTGAATCGACCTGAGGGAAGCAGGAAGGTTGCTGGACAACACTGAGAACCTGCCTCACAGCTGTGATCATTTTTTAAACTATGACCAGCCCATGTAGCCACGCATTGTTCTCCAGCCCCACAGAGCAGCTCAGATACAGGTGGAGGACAAGGAGAAGGATGGGTTCAATTAGTTTTGGGGTCTGGGGGCAAGAACTTCAGGAGAGAGTAGCAAAGAAGGTGAGTATGGTCACAATGACAGATCCTAGAATGTGAGGTAATGAAATGAGGCTGGGCTGGTAGGATGGATAGTGAAAAGGTGACTGAGCAATGGATCAGAAATCCCTGTGGTTGAAGTGAACTTGGAGCATTTCCTAGGGAGCTGAAAGATCAATTCTGTGCCAGGAAGTATGAAAAGGCCTTGAGAAGGTTGGAAACACAGACTAAATACTGAGTAAACATGGTGATAAAGTCTTTCTCCTGAGTGCCTAGCAAAGCTCTTAGGAGAAATAAGCAAACAAAAGAAACAAAACGAAAGAATAATGACTCTATCCAGAGAAATACAAACATGATCATTGCTTTTTTTGTCCCCTAGTGACCAGTGGTGGTGAGGGTGTGTGTGTGTGTGTGTGTGTGTGTGTGTGTGTGTACAGACATATTTTTATGTCTCATGCTGCTAGAGATTGAAATAAAAATTTTACACTTAGAAATTGACTTCCTGGAGACAATTCCTTTCAACACTGAACAAAACTCTAAAATATCTCTTTATCTGCATTCTTGACACAGATCATTGTTCGGGGTGGGTTACCTGTCTCCCTGTCCCGCATTCTGCCCTTAATTCTGATGGTTAGAACTTCTTAGCCAGACTAAAAGATCATTGTTTGCTTTATATTACCTAGCCAAATTATCTTTTTCTGTAATTATTGAATGCTGACAATGGCAGTTTGCTTACTTTCCCTGTCCTTATTGTACAATTTAAGCCTTTTCTCAAATTTTGTATTTCAAAAGATAATTTTGACACCCAGACTTTCTTAGCAGGTGGGAGAGTGATTCTGAAAACAATGAATAAAACTTGCATGATTTTCCTAATTACAATTAGGAATAACAAAGATTTATGTCAACATTCTCAAGTTGGGTAAAATAAATAAGTACATTGTAACGACAGTGAGGCAACTCACCACACCTCCCGGCAAATGTAACTTTGAAATTGGATGTTCTTCCAAAAATTGGACTAATGTTCTACACATAACAGATAATACTAAGCATGCCTGTAAGTGCAGAGTTCTGGGTACCCCAATCACAGTGCATTAATTCTCATCAGACAGTACAAGTATGATCTAATTGTAGCCAAGAAAGGTATGCTCTAGTCATTATGTTGTTTCGGGGCTGAAGAAAACTAGGTAACAGAGGGATATATTATAGCACCTTGAAAAAAAAAGGAAGTAGAGGTGCCTGTGTGGCTCAGTGGGTTAAAGCCTCAGCCTTCAGCTCAGGTCATGATCCCAAGGTCCTGGGATCAAGCCCCACATCGGGCTCTCTGCTCAGTGGGGAGCCTGCTTCCTCCTGTCTCTTTCTGCCTGCCTCTCTGCCTACTTGTAATCTCTGTCAAATAAGTAAATAAAAATCTTTAAAAAAAAAAAAAAAGGAAGTAGATCCCCAACTGTGATTCTCACCCGGTTTTAACATCTGAAAGCAAAATAGGGGCAACTTATCTTGAACTTTGAAAGGAACACTGAGAATAAACACACACATAAAATAAAAGAATTAAGGCCCCCAATACCTTGTATACATAGTGTTGCAATGGTGATCTCTTTAGACTTTTTTTTTTAGTGTAGTTGACACAAAATGTTCCATTAGTTTCAGCTGTACAGCTTAGTGATTTGATAGGTTTATTCATTGCGCTATGTTCACTACAAGTATAGTCACCATCTATCCCGTTACATCACTATTATGGTATCATTGACTGTATTCCTTACGCTGTGCCTTTTATTCCTGTGGCTTATTCATTCCATACCTGGAAAACTGAATTCCCAACCTCCCTTTACCCACCTCCCTTCACCCATCTCCCTTCACCCACCCACCTTCCCTCCCCTCTGGCAACCACCAGTATTTCAGCAATAAAGCAGCAGCTAGTTGTGAATGAAGCCTTTTCTATTTTACAAAAGTAAACCTAGCATTATGTTTCTGTAAACATTTTATTATGGAAAAATCAACCTACAAACCTAACAGAAAATCAGGTCGTAGGCACTCACGTATCTACCATCAGGATTAGCATGACCTGCTGTGCTCCTCTTCTCCCACTCATTATTCTTCTCTTTCTTTCCCCTGCGCCACTCCCCCCAAACATCACTTTCTCCCCTTTTTCCTCTCTCTAAAACTAAACTCTTCCAAAAAGGGCCATCCTTTGTCTCTCTCCCTGCCTCCATGCTCAGAAAGTCTCCTCTGTCCCAGAGTTCTTATTCATTATTCCTATGTATTTTTTAAATTTATTTACTGCTTAGAAATGCTTCCACATGGGAGGCCTGGGTGGCTCAGTTGGTTAAGCCGCTGCCTTCGGCTCAGGTCATGATCCCAGCATCCTGGGATCGAGTCCCACATCGGGCTCCTTGCTCGGCGGGGAGCCTGCTTCTCCCTCTGCCTCTGCCTGCCACTCTGTCTGCCTGTGCTTGCTCGCTCTCTCTCCCTCTCTCTCCCTCTCCCTCTGACAAATAAATAAATAAAATCTTTTTAAAAAAAAAGAGAGATGCTTCCACAAACAATGCACTCTCTTATTTTAGAGGTTTCTGAATAGGATAAATTATATCGCGCTGTATGTACCCTTTTGCAACTAAATGTAGTATTTTTGAAATAACACATAGAGATCTTACTGAGATGTATATAGAGAGTGGTACGCACTGAATGTATATATCCTCCCAGTTTGACATTGAAGCCCTAATCCCCAACACAATAGTATTTAGAGGTGTAAACTTGGGGAGGCAATTAGATTTAGATGAAGTCAAGAGACCATTGAGCTTGCCTCTCCCTCCACTATGTGAAGATACATCAAGAAGGCAACCATCCGCAAACCAAAAAGAGGGCTCTCACCAGACAATGGATCTGTAGGCACTTTGATCTTGGACGTTTTAGTCTCCAGAACTGTAAGAGGCACCAGAAGAGAAATTGCTGGGCTTAAGTATGTGAATATTCCCCTATACTAAGTATCATTAAATGCTGGTTTTAAGTATAAGAACATTTTATGCTAGGTATTATAAAATTGCTCTCGGAAGTATTTGGAACTTACATTCTAACAGCAGTAGTTAAGGGTTCCTGTTTCCCCCACCTTCACTAATACCAACAGTTAGTAATATGGTCATTATTATTAAATTTTCCATTCTGTTGGATATGAAAAGGTATCTTATTGTAATTTCCCTTTGCATTTCCTTGACTGTTAGTAAAGTCCAGCACCACATTTTCCTAAGCAATGTATTAAGTGGTTCTATATAATAATTCCATGAGATGGCCTATCAGTGTACTAATATGCTTCTCACGTTGGTTCAGTATGTGAGCAATACTAATGATTCTGGGTGAAAGAGAGAGAAGGTCCTAATCTCTGAACTTCAAACTGGAACTACAAGTCTTGGGGGGTGTTGACAAAATGAGAACCTGAAGAAAGAAAGAAAAATAGAGTCGTGAGGATTCCTTCAACTCCCCCTAACAACCTTAAAGGACTTATATGATAATGTGAGCGGTCTTTAATGAATTTAATTTTCAGGTTGTGCAGAGGTGAACTATTAGAGCTGTCTTACTTGCACAATAAAGACTAATAATTAACTCATGCTAGTTGTGGGTAACAATTAATACGATGCTAGTTGGAGATTCCTGAAGAGAACAATGGGCTCTTATAGTTACCAAGGCACGGCATGAAGCAGGCTGTTGTTTGTATCAGATACCATCAATGCCCCTGCCACAGCCTCAGATCAATGGTGAAGAATTTTTTTTTTATTAAAGCCATCAAAACTCTCTGTATAGGTGAGTCATGGAATCAACTCCCCTCGTGCACCAAATCAACTCTTCTCAGCGCTACTTCCTATTCTGTCTAGCCACTGCTATAGAGACAGGTCTGTAACACAGACGCAACCTGACCACACCTTCCATCAGGCCCAGATGGAGGGCCTCTGCCTACCTTCCTGTACAGCCAAAGCTTTCTCGGACACCACATTGTGGGAGACCTGAGGAAACCCACCTGTCACTCAGGCACCTGCAAGTTGGAGTGCATGAGAGTTGATGATTCATGGGGCGGCCCTTGGCTAATGGGGATGGGATCCAATCAGTAAGTGCTTCTCTCCTCCAAGTGAGCTGTCCTGGTACATTATGAGGATCCAGGAATCAATCTGGTCTTTAAGGTTGATTAAAATAAAAATTAAAAAAAAATTAAAAAAGAGACTCCAGCAAGGCAGAGTATGAATGAAATACAGGTGAGATAAGAAGAAAATCAGAAGACAGAAAGGAATAACTTTCCTTTGGGAAATTGGGAAATTTGGGAAATTTGGGAGCAAATTCTTATGTGGGCGGGACTGAGATGCAGCATGTAAGTGGAGGGATTAGCTATAGACTGGAACGGGAAAAGTGCATCCATTGTAATAAGATGAAAACCAGCTGGTAAATACGGTAGCAGGAGGATGAATTTCTCTTCTGAATTCCTGAATTAATTCAAGCAGATTTAAAGCATTGTTATCAGCTAAGAGTGGGGAAAGATGAAGGGACTTGGGATGTTTGAGAAAAGAAAAGAAGAGATGTTTAATAAAGAGAAGAGAAGAGAGAAGAGGAGGGGAATAATAAGTCCTGGAGAGTGAGGGAGTAAGGTGATCGGGGAAAGTATTAGAATTAATAGCAACCCCTGTCTTTATATCTTTTCCCATGCACTAACTCATTTTAAAAAGACTTTCCATAATTATTACAACTTTAAGCCCTGCATTCATAGAACATTTTAGTCTACTGTAGCAGTTCTCAAAGTGTAGTCTCTGGACTAGCAACATCAGCAACACCTGGAAGCTTATTAGAAAGGAAAATACTGAGGCCCTCCCCAGACCTCCTGAAACTGAAACTGTGTGGCTGGGCCCAGTGATGCCCAGTGATCTGTGCTTTAATAAACCCTCCAGGTGATTCTTACAAGAGCTAAAGGTTGAGATCCACTGGCCTACGGTATATCCTTACTTAGTTTACCTTTACACAAATTATCTGTGCACATATGATTCATAAAATTACTCTTTTAAAATAAAAATGTTCTTTTAAAATAAAAATGCTATAAGATGATGAACACAAACTTTCATTTTAGAGTGAGTTAATATCTAGAACCAACCATTTTCTTTCAATTATAAAATCAACATATTTAGTAAAATACCAGTTATACTACCAAAGCTATTCTAATTAGTATGAGTTGAATTTGAGGCATTACAAATATTCCTATAAAATGTAAAAAAATAATTTCTAAATTGGTTAACTGATAATATAGCAATTTTCTTACTACATTTTTAAGAACTGATAGCTGTTGGTTTCATAACATTGAAATTAATACTGGATGCTAATGAAGCATAAATTTGCCCAGATTTAACATTGATATTTTAGACTGACTTTTCAAAAATAATAATTAATATATTAAATATCTTATTATTTGATATTTTGATATGCTATATTACTAACCAGTTTGTATGTATTTTCAATGCTATCAATAGACTAAGAACAGAAACATATTTTGAATAATTAGACATATTCTATAAAATAAGAAGAACTATAATGCAGATAGGGTATTTTCATTATCATTCAAATTCATGTTAAAAATGATAACTTGATATTTAAAAGCATTATAAATTGCAGCTCTGTTATTGGTAGTTATTAATAAGAAATACAAAAGCAAACAAAATCTAACATACCTTTTCTATTAGTCTCAGTAAAGAAGTTTTAATGTCAGAGTTGTTTGGATGCTACAGAAATTATCTTGAATATAATATATAGTATACAAAAAGATTCTGTTGCCAAGAATATCTCCCCCAGTACACTATAAGAAAATGCCCCCTTGATTTGGTCAGTAATAGAAAACACAATAGTGCTTTATATTGCAAACACATCACTGATTCCCAATTTCTTACCATCTGGGAATTGCTACAATCTATCTCCCTCAGTGTCTGATACCCACTCAGGAATTATTTGCTACACATTTTATTAAAGTTATCATCATCATAATCATTATCAAAAATATATATTAAGTACTGACTGCTGTAAAAATGAATAAAAGATACATGGCTTCATCTGCTTGGAGTAAAATAAAAACAAGAAATTTCACTGCATTTTGCTGGGATTTTTGTATTGTTCCCATGTTCTCTTCCTTATTTTTCTCTTTGCCTAACTGCTCCTATGACGTTACCATTGAAATAAAATTTAACCAAACTGACATGAGATAATATCTGAAATTTGCTATAAAGTACTCCTGAGGTAGGTATGGGGGAGGGGTGGGAGTGAATATAAATGAAATAAGATATTTATTAGTAACTGTCCAACATGGATCAATGGGCACATAGAGGTTCATTTCTCTCCTATTACTATTGAATATGTTTGAGTTCTTTCATAATAAAAGGTTAAAGCAAAGTTTAACTACATATAATATTGTTAGGAAATTAAGAATTTCACTGCAAACCTTGAAATAACTGGAGGCATACAGGAGTGTTACAAAACAAAGATTGGGAATTAATGTTGATGCTTATGGAACAAATTCTCACAGTAAGAATAAAAAAAAAACCAAAAGCCCCAAACCTGGTAGTAAGTAGATAGCATAATAATCTTTCTAGAGATTGATAGGGAAATAGCACCAATTTTCTCATCACTTTCAATTTGTGGTAATTATGAATAATTCCAAAGTCTCCCCAGGGTGTTTCCAGGGTGATCTGACATCCCAACTGAACCCAGTCTCTGATGCAGCTTGTTACCACGGGCAACAGCTCTGATCCAGCATGGGTCTGTGCTGTCTACCAAGGCACCATGTTGGACAAGGCATGCATGGGAATAAAGACTGGCGGAATGAGGTGAGGGTTAGGATTCTGAAAGAGAATTATACTAACGAGCTCAACAACTAGATGGAATCACAGAGCTTTCAAAGGTATCCTACAAGCATAACGTACACAAATTTTAGAGTCCACAGGCCTGTGTTTGAAGTCCTTGTCTGTCTCTTACTTTGTGTCACAAGGGATAACTTTTCCTCTAAAGTTTTGTTTTTTGTTTGTTTGTTCCCACTTGTAAAATGGGAATGATAATATATATCAGAAAGAGGTGGTGTAAGGGTTGAGTAATATTTGTGCCCGTAACACGCCTGGTACACTCGAGATGATATAGGAGACAACGATGATTTCAGCTAACGTGAATTACATGCTACTATACCTGGAATAGACTAAGTCTGATGAGCTAAATTCTGATCCATGGATCCATGCTATCATGGATGCAAACGATACAAAAAGGGAGTGTGTGCAAATTCTAAATACCTCTTCGAAGATAGCTGTGGGAATCATGCTTGAGGTTCAACCACGGAGCTTCAGAGCTGGCCATAGTAATAGTGTCCAGATGGGCAGAATTTAGATGGGCTGGTCAAGTACAAAGGGGAAAAATTCTAATGTGAGTAGTGGACATCTTTTTTGATCTATCGATTTCTAATGTTGACAGATCGAGCCAGATTAAACAGGAGCTGAATAGAGAAAATACCTATCTTGGACTGCCACGGAGCTGTAAGGACAACACTGTGTTTTATGTTTTTGTTTTCTTAATGAACGAAGACCTTCTTGTTTAGACAACAGTCATGGAGATGGCAAAGTTAATGTGAACGATTTTTGCTTATGCCGATGAGGGTTTAAGTGATTATTATATCCCCAACACCGAACACTGACCCTTAGAACATCCCTTTATTCACAAATAAATAATTATTGAGTGTGTACTAAGTTCAAGTTAAGTTCAAGGTACTGCTCCAGGTGCTCAGGATACAGCAGGAAATGAAATACATAAAAGTCCCCCATAGAGCTCACATTTTAGAAGGCGAAGGCAAAAAATTAATGTTTTCTAAATGAATGTGTCCTTCAAGAAGCCCCTGCAAACAGGTCCTAATTAAGCATCTACCCTGTGGCAGGCACTGAGAACACTGAAAATTCTTTAAGACTTAAATATTACATCTGACACTTTTATCTGTAGCTCTCTTCTTTCCTGCTGGAATGTAAACTCCAGGAAGGCAGAGATCTTTGTTTTGTTCACTGGTGATGACTTTCACTATGCTTTAGTGACTTATTTCTTTAAAAAGTACTATGAGGGGCGCCTGGGTGGCTCAGTGGGTTAAAGCCTCTGCCTTAGGCTCAGGTCACGATCCCAGGGTCCTGGGATGGAGCCCCGCATCAGGCTCTCTGCTTGGCGGGGAGCCTGCTTCCCTTCCTCTCTCTGCCTGCCTCTCTGCCTACTTGTGATCTCTATCTGTCAAATAAATAAATAAAATCTTAAAAAATATATAAATAAAAAAATAAAAAGTACTATGATCCATCTTCTCTATTAGTCTCTCTGTCTTTGGCAGTTCCACAGATTGCTCAACTGCACACTAATAGCTTCAGGGTAGCTGGTATTACCAAGAACTAAGAGTTCCTACCCATGCCTGCCTTTCACACAGTGGAAAATCCTAGCCATCTTTCTCTTTTTCTTTCTATTCATGATTTTATCTACCTACCCACAACTTTTCATTAGTGGGTGATGTTCTGAAGGTCACTATTTGTCCAGTAAAATTCTGGGTCATCACCCCAGAAAATGCACTACTCATATACATGCACACATGCATTTGATTTCAAGGGTTTCATTGAACCTAAAAACCTCTGGGCCATGGAACCAGGGTTAAGAAGTCCTGATTTAAAGCTATGGCATGGGGTGCCTTGGTGGCTCAGTTCAGGATTCTGGGGTCCTAGGATGGAGCCCCCTGCTCAGCAAGGAGCCTGCTTCTTCCTCTCCCTTTCTCCTTCCCCCTGCTCATTCTCTCTCTTGCTCACTCTCTCGTATAATAAAATCTTTAAAAAAATAAAATTAAAATTAAAAATTAAAGTATGGCATAATATACATAAAGACATATGAAGAGAATAGTTTTACCCACACATGCGCACACGCACATCTGTGTGCACACACACACACACCAGAAATCTACAGTGTGTCACTTTTGTCTCATTTTATCAAACTTCTCCCAGTTCTTCAGTAATATAAAATTACTCACAGAAGAAAGTAAAATCACTCAATTTATATTTCAGCCTGGATGTCTAAGTAGTTTGGAAGCAGTACTATTAAGATTTAAAAATTTTTAAAAACATTTTAAAAACAGTTAAAATTTATATTCATAGCTGCTCTGATTGATGTAAGATTTATTTGTAGTTATCCATGTCTGAAAGTGATATTGTATAAAGAGTTGTTTCTGTTGTACCAAATCCATTTAGCTTGAAGCTGTTTCCTTCAAAACTCCTTTGTCAGATACCTGTAAATGCTTCTGGTGTGCTTCTAGAATGATACTCCATCTGATGTTCCTGATAATAATGACAATAACAACAACTTAGTTACAACACAATAGGGCACTCCTGTTTGTTCAATCAAGGTGCCCCAGTGTTTCCATAGCAACTCTCTCCTCTGTTCCCATGTTCAACCTCCCATCCAGCAATGATACAGTGAAATTCTTTGACTTATTAATGCCAACCTCCTCCATATTTACTTTATTTGCTTTTTTCCTTTTTGCCTTCTCTCATTCCTTGTCTTCCATTTCCCAACCTCATTCTCACATCCCTTTTCCTACTTTGATATGTATCTGTCTCTCTTCTCAGACTCTGAAATGCTATTTCTTTTGTGTCTATTTTCAAAACAGTGATCATCTTTCTGAATCATATACGGATATATGATTCTATATATATAGAAGTCCAATCATCTTAGCCACAAGTCCAATCAACTTAAAACCAGTTTAACTGGTTAAGTAAGTGACATCTCATTCATGAAGTCAGACTGTCATGTTGCCAGGACAACTGCAAATATGATCAAGCTCAAATCTTTCCTCAAGGAATACTACTCATGTTGTCATGACAACCTATAAAACTTGGTTTAAGTGTCATTTCTATATGGAAGATCTGCATATACTTTGGTTAAAATCAGGGGCATTTGATAAAATTCTGTAAATTTTCACACTTCAAATTCACCTCAAGCTTCCAAATAAAAGTAATCAAATTGTGAACAGTTTAAAACATGAGAATTCTACTATTCTAGTGAAAAACATTACATTGTTGATACAGAAGCTACGACAATGGAAGCTAAGACTTACAAGTGATATTTTAAAAGCTACTGGTAAGTTGTGGATCTTTTTTGGGGGTGTGTGCTTAATCTTTGAAATTGGGATATGCAGTGATGAAATCCATGGGTCCTCACTATCTATGGAGACAGTAGTGGAATAAGTTTTGAATTAGTGGTATTTATGTCTTAAGTAAATCCAATGATCCTTCAAATAGTAATACATAATGAACATGAAATGTTAAACAAAGGCAAGCTTTGATAAGAGTGAAAGTTTATTACTGCTCTGCTAATCATCTCTCTTCTGAAAGATTTCAATGATTCACTGATACAGAAGGCTTTAAATGCCTGCTTTTGTGATTAAAGAAAAAAAAACCTTCTCTTTTCACTTCATTCAGTGCTGTACTACTAATATCGACACTGGATACTGAATTACTGACAGAGTAAAAACTGCTTTGAAAATCTGTCTTCTCAAAAACAATCTATTCTATTCTTTGTCATCTCTAGAATGTATCGCATGTCACATCTCTTTACAAATAATTCTACTGTGGCTTTAGATTATTCCTTTTTTTCCTGTCTTATAAATCTCAAATTGATCCCACTTCTGATCCCTTGGCCTCATTTCTTTGGCACTTATGTGGAAGAATTGTGATTCAGAAAATATTCAGTGGCCTCTCTAATGCCAGGCTCCACCTTGTCCTCTCACGATCCCAATTACATGAAATTTATAGCAAAGCTTCTGAGAGAGTTCATGCATGGGCTTTAGAGTGTCTAAAAACACACCTGAAATGTATGCAAAATTCTGAGTGTATATTCACATATGTATTTTTTTAATATTTTATTTATTTATTTACTTAGATAGTGCAGGTGGGGGGGTGGGGAGAGGTACAGAGAGAAGGAGACCGAGAATCCCAAGCAGACTCCACCTTCAGTGCAGAGCCCTTTCCCATGACCCTGAGATCAAGACCTGAGTTCAAACCAAGAATCAGATGCTTAACCAACTGAGCCACCCAGGTGCCCCTGCTTTTTTTGAGAAGAAAAAACCTCCATAAATGGCATCACATTAGCAAAGGCAGTAGGACCACTACTTTAGGGCATAATGTGGCATTGAAAAGCATCCATGGTAAAGTGGGAAAATCTAATTGTAAGTCAAAAGAGCTGGTTTTCAAATCCCAAGTTTTCCCCTATTAGTATATATCCATTATATATCATAGTATAAATGTTAGAATATACCAATGATTGATAATTCTGAAAAACAGTGATGTCTATTAAAGGAAATTAAAAACTAAATGCAAGTAAAATAATTAATAGTAATTAATTTAGAGACTATTATTAATGTAAATTAACTTCCATATAATATTCCTCTAAGAATTGAAAAAGAAGATTTTTTTAAGAGCAACATTGTCTCCAAGAGACATGAATAGAAAAAATAAATGAAATAAATTCTAGAAAAATAAACTGAAGTGTTTAATATAGTTTGTATTACAGATAATTGGATAAGTTATTGTCCCTAGTTTATAAATTCCTTAAAATGAAAAACTTTAACAAGCCTCTTTATAATTACAATGTGTGATTAGCATCGACTGAATTTGGCAGGTTCCCAATACACCAATGGACACATTTCCTAAGGAATCCTCCAAATCAAATTAGGTGTTCTCTCTGTACATAGGAAGAACTTCTCTAGTACACATGAAGAATGATTTCACTTTAGGTAAAGATAGAAAGTGAATCTTAGGTAGAGAAAACTAAAGCAATTGAAAACCCTCTAGCAAATCCCTATAACAGCTATAAATAGGACCAAACCAAAAGAAGTAACATCCCTTAAACTTAGCAGGGTCTCAGTAGATAAATTGAACATGAAAAAACCAATAGATTGGCTAAAGGGAAAAAAAATCTTCCCAAGAAAATGATAAATCAGGAAGAAAATCTCTAAGTTAAGAAAATAGTACTTATATAAAACAAATATTCCTCTGAAAATTTTATTTGCTAGAGTATTAAGCTAATGTTCAGTGCATTTAATTTAGCACTGGGAGTTTGTTTGGAAGGAGAAAACTGTGTCTCAGGTGACCTGGATGCCAGTTAACTATCTCACAAACACGTAGGAGAGCCAGGAAGCAGCACATGAAGCAGGAGCTCAGGGAGGAAAACCAGCACCTCCTCGGAGGTGCTGGAACCCAGGTTTGTAAGAAAGTTTCTTGGAGAAAAACCCACTTTTGGGGGGGTGCACTTGGGGACTGCCACATGTCCTTGAAGTGGCTCACCTTTGTTTGTTGCACGCTTAATTTGCCGGAACTAAACAGGTAGCTGTGAGAAGAGGAAATGAGAACCATAAAACTCACTGTGATACCATCAGTCTCACCAACCGTCTGTCCATTCACATGTCTGGCTGGAGTTACATGGCAGGAGATTATATATGCTATGACTTGGTCGTAAAAATAAAGCAATGCAAGAAGAGTGAGTACCCCACCATGCCCCTGCCCATGCCCAAGCCTACACTCTACAGAGACCCTGACCCGACAGAAAACTGTTCTGAGTGCCAGCAAAACCTTGCAGGAAGGTGCGTGGCTTTGTACGAAGTGCTGGAAGTCTGTAAGCTTCAGGTAATTTCTCGCTTGGAAGAACAGTTGAGAAGCTAGAACACATGGTACAGGAGAAGAAAGCCAGGTGGAAGGAGAGCCCGGGTATAGAAGCAGTTCACCATTCCCTATCCTGTTACTGATAACTTGTTCAAGCCCAATGAAAGGTAGATTTCAGAGAAGGAGATGCACAGGTGATCTAAAAGAATCTATAATAATGTGCCAAAATTTAAAAGAAAAAAGAACAAAAGAAAAGGGTGATGTTACAGAATAACAAACTCCATGCCAAAATTTAAAAAAAACAATTACTGGACCAGGTCCTTCACAGGGACACAGTCTCATCTAACCACAGGCTGCCCCACTGTCCCACTACCTGCACCTGGAATGACTTCAAACCCTGCATAAACCACTAACATTCACCTTCATGATGCAAAACACTTATTTTTCTTTTCATTTTTTTTCATAAAAGGAAACATAGCTTCCTGAATTGCTGACCCAGACCAAGCAGACACAATAACCCTTGGGGAAATATATCAATAGACTATTGTGGGGTAGTAAATTCAAAGTAAACTACTAGATACTGTCCCTTCAATTTTTACTTCTGAATTTTCCCCCTACCATTGGTTTTTCCTTCCTACTATTCCCACCCAAGGAGAAAAGACTTACATGCTTATGTGCCCTTAGATCTCTGGGTCTGATTTTTTTTTCCCATCAAATTTCTGGGACTCAAATGTACACTTTTTAAATATCAATCCCAACTCCTGCCAGTTCGGCAAACTCCAACTTTGAGGTCATCACACAGTAAATTTTAAAACTCTCTGGATGTGTGTACCACATGATACTGGATGTTGACTTTGAAATCAGCAGGTGCTCTGTCAGAGACTCCAGACCAAGTGGTCTGTTTCTTTGTGACCTGGGGTGGTCAGACCAGCCCCACTAGCCCCACTCCACTCACAGTATGTTCTTCATTTATCAAAAGTGTGTTTCCATGGAAGTTATGAGGGCAGAATTGGCTGAAAAAATTATGGGTAACTACAGGGTTTTCTGCAAACTCCCCACACCCTCAAAAAAAGTTGTATAGCTAAAAAAAAAAAAAGGGCCCAATGGTTCCAATCTGCCATGTATTCTTCTAAACATTTACAATGTCCATTATTTATAAATGTGTACTTGGGGAGTTCAGAACTAACTTTTTACCAAAAATGGAAAAAAATACAATTATCACCCAAAAAAGCACAGGTGAATGACAAAAATTATTTGGAGTTTGGTGGTGGGAATTGAAGGAGGGTTCCCTATCAGCCTCTACTCCATTACAATAAACATTTGCTCTTTTTATCTAAAATCTATTGGATGTCTTCTAAGTACATAGCATTATGTTGGGTGCTGGTGATTCCAACAACTGCTGGAACGTGTCACAAAACTAGTATGAGGAAGGGTTAGGAACAGAGAGCTGCAGAGAGCACTGGGAGCTCCATTTACTTAGTAGAGTGAAGCAAGGATATTGACTTTGTGGCAGTCAGCACATACGGGGTGGTTGACTCAGGGGCTGAGTCAGACTAATTAGCTCTCAGCCTGGAAAGCCCTGACAAGGAGTGAAGACTGAGAAAGCCAAGGTAATGGTGCCAGAGTGTTCCAGCTTGGGCATGACAATTCAAGCTAGCTTAGGCTGAGAAAGATAAATACTCGGTCAAGTGGATTGTGGTTGGAAAGTAAAAAAAAAAAAAAAAGAAGAAGAAGAAGAAGAAAGAAAGAAAGAGGGAAAGAAAGAAAAAAAAAGAAAGAAAAGAAAACTGAGCACATCAGGACAAGGAACAAGAGCAGAAGGCAGTGGGTCAGGATCCACGGCAAGAGTAAATGGAGGAAGTAAGTTTCTGGAGCAAGGCTTGAGGTTAAGTAAACTTCAGCATAGGATTTTTAATGGGAAATAACCATACATAATGGAAGCCCATCTTGTGTTACAGGAACCACTTTGTAAAGGTGAAAGGGAGCTTTAGACAAAATTTTAACAGACGTAAGTCACTGCCCTTGCAGTCGTGAAACTAGCTCCAGAAGACAAGATATGCACAGAGAAAATCAAATAAAAAATGCTATTGTGCTTATTTTGCAAATAAGACCTCATGGTAAGCCTTAGAAAGGATGCAAGGATGAAACTAATGTGGTCACTGCCCTTAAAGTTTTTATAGTCTAAAGAAAAGATAAATATGAAGACAAAGTTCATCACTTTATGAGAGAAATGCCAGATAAGTAGAAGTATGAAGCCAAGTCTAAAATGACAAAACCTTGAACTGCTAGGGACATACAGTGGCACTTAGATTTCAATGGCAAACAGTATTTTAAACACAGAGTTAATCATCTCAAGCAAATGTTTCCTTCAGGGAAAGAAAAGTCCTGCCAATAACAGATAGAGACCTGAAAAGATTGCCCATTTAGTTAAGCAGTAATGGAAGCCTGTGTTATTGACAATCACTTCAGCCACACCTGCATCAAGAAAAATGACACTTGGGCGCCAAATTGTGTGAGTGCTCATGTGTGCGTGTGTGTGTGTGTATGTGTTTGAACATTCTTAAAAATTGACAATCTTCCTTAAATACCTCTATTCTTGTGCTTATTCAGAAGAAATTTTATTGACCTCAACTTTTAAGAAGTTTATGTCATTTATTATATATCTGTTTGCATTTACTTTCATTTTTTTCTAGAATTAAAAAGATTTTACTTTGGAATTTCACAAATTAGACTTCTTTGTTACTTCTCTCCTTTCAACAGGAAACCATCTTTGTGTTCTTAAACAAATTGACAAATACAAAAGTCCAATGAAACTCAAATGGACCAGTTGAAAATAACAGATTGTATCCAAATAAACCATAAATACTAAATAGAAATTTTGCTTTTCCATTTGTTTTAGATTATGCCAGTCAACACATACTAAATAAAGACTAGAAACTTGGTAAATGTGATTTTATTAAAAAAAAAAAAAAAAGATCCATTTAAGTAGTTGAAAAACTGATTCCCAACTATGTCCTAAAGGAATTGGTTTTATCATAGAATCTCTAGAGACTCTGAATCTAGTTGCTCAAGAAAGTCAATACTCTCTCATAAGTCAGAAGTTATGGGTGTGGCAATGGAGCATTACAAACATTGGAAAGAAAGCGAAATTATTTCAGAAGACATAATTATATAACTGGGAATTCAAGCAAATCAACTGAAAAAGTTTTGTGGATGGAAAAAAGAAAGGGAGTTAGGTCCCATATGCCTGCCATAATGACTGAGAAGTTCAAGAATTACCAAGTGAGCCTTATCTCTTTAGGTAGGTATCCAATACCATGTCCAATACCAATACTGGAAGACTGGGTCTTCCAGTAGTCAGTTCATCACTCCTTTTTCATGGTAGGTTGACCATTTTACACTTTTAAAGTTATATTTATTCTTAGCTATACAACTGACCTGTGGGTTAGGGATACTAACCCCCATACATTTGAAAATCCATCTACAATTTTTGATTCCCCAAAATCTTAACTATTAATAGCCTACTGCTGTCCAGAAGCAATAACACAGTTGCTTAACATATATTTTGTGTGGCATATATATATATATGCATATATATATATATAACATAAAAATACAATAAAGTAAGCCAGAGCAAAGAAAATATCATTAAGTATATCACAAGGAAGAGAAAATGCATTTACAGTACATGTAAAAAAATCCACATGTAAATTGATGTGCACAGTTCAAACCCATGTTGTTCAAAGGTCAACTGCATATTACAGTACATTCATGATGGACTGTTAATTAAAAACAGGAAGCATGGGGCACAGACACAGTGACAGGTGGAGGCTTCCAGCAGCTGATGGGGACAAGAGGCACATGGACTGGGGCCTTGGGTGGCCTGGGCACCCTGGTGCTGGCCCAGGGCTAGGTGGAGACCAGGGGGCTGCCGGTTCTGGGGGTTGGGGACCGAAGGCAACATAATACCTCTGTGGCAGTGGAGAGCAAAACTGGAGACCAGGCATCCTTGCCTCAGTTTTAGTGGAAATGCTGTCAGTCTCTTCCCATTAAATAAGATGCTGGTTTATTAATAAGGTTTATTAATATGATGAATGATACTGAAACTCAACTTTCATTGCTGGAAAAAGTTCTACTTGGTCATGAAACAGGAATGCAAGAGATTAGAAGCCAAGCGGCTGGGCAGGAGTGGGGTTCCCCACCCCATTTAAAGTGAGCACCCATTGTCCTGGAGCAGCTGGTGGCTGCCATGTTGGGGGAGTCCTCCCAAACCCGGAAGGAACTTGGCCCAGCCTTGCGGGAGATGTGTTGCAGGGGAAACTGCTACTGTGTTTTATAATGATAAACAATGATTTTGTCTTAAATGAAGACCTAAAACTGTGTCACGTTTCACTCATGTGAACCTCTGATCATCGGGAGTCATTGGAGAAATATAAAAACAAAGCTTAGTGACTGACTCATTCCAGGAAGGTATGCTTTTTGACTTTTTGTACTCTTATTTTCAGGAAAATTTCTGCATATTATGTTGCATTCCACGGCATAATCCTCAACCCTGAATCAAAGACCCAGCAATTTGAACTTACTGTATTTTAGGTTGATTCATGTAACAGCCAAACATGCCCTGGGATACAACTAATAATGTTTAACCTGAAAAATATAGCCCCATTTTGAGTAAGTTGTGTTAATGCTGGTGACTAACTGGTAACCTTCCTTATTCTCATCCCATTTCCATGGAATATATCTTTCAAATCCCCCCATCTGTTGGGCAAACACTTGGAATGTAATATGGATTCTTAACGCTCTGAGAGGATGTGTTCTGGCATGAACAGCTTAAAGAAAAAAATTTGGCTCAAGCAACCGATTGGATCATTTTAGCTAATATTCTGCTTGAACAATAGTTTCTATTTGATTAGGATTTTTCCTTCCTTTGTAATTCCCCAAGCTTGCCCTGTTATGTTTCATAGGAAATGAATCTGTGAGCAGAGAACCTATATTGATATGTAAATGTATCATTTTTTTCACTAGTGCTCGATATTCTTTCATCTAAATTTCAGAAACTGACTTTCAAAACTCAGTTTCCCTTTATCTGTATTCTCAATAAAATTTCACCCAGTCTTGGGTGATTTAATATTAATACCCCTAGTTTCTAAAAGTCTTATGTAAATAAAGATTGAAATGTTAATTTGAAAAAAAAAAAACAAACAAGAAGCATGGATGTTTAAATATAACCTCTTTTTAGATGATTGTAGAAAATTTGATATTTTTGTAAATATACTTAAGATGAGTCATTCATTTGCTAAGCAAATATAGAACGAATGACCACTATTATTTCAGGTATCAGGCTAAATGTTAGGTCTAAAATAAACAAAACAGAGAAGATTTCTACTCTCCAGGATTTTATAGTTTAGTTGGTGAGATAATAAATATAGAAATAAATATATAATTTTAATCTCTTACAATCACCATGAAGAAAAGGAATAAGATACAATAAGAACGTAGTGTAAGTTGTAAGGTAAAAATATCCTCAAAAAAAGTGAATATTGAAGATGAGATGAGATGAGATTGATGAAAATTGAGAAAAATAAATGAAAAAAGGGTAGGGAAAACCAAAACCAAAACACAACAACAACAACACCCTTATGGTGAGAGCATGGTACCCAGAGGAAAATTGCACTTAAGAGAGTTAGGCAACGAGAGACCCTTGTTGCCCCTCAAAAATACAAAATTGGAGTCTTATTTTAAATACAGTTGGAACCATTAGGCAGTGGAATCAATTTATTTATATTTTCAATGAGTGTTATGACTTCTGTATAGAAATGGCTATTGGGTGGCAAGGATGAGGCTCCTGTTGCATTCTAGGGAAGAATTCACTTTCATAATACTATAAGTAAATATACTGAGTGACTTAGACTATGGTGGGTGGCAGTGGAGATGGACAGAAGTAGATATATTTGAGGGGCGCCTGGGTGGCTTGATAGGTTAAGCATCTGTCTTTGGTTTAGGTCATATCTGGGTCATGGGACTGAGACACCTACTGGGCTCCCTGCTCAGCATGGAGTCTACTTCAACCTTTCCCTGCTTGTGCTCTCTTTCTCTCTCTCTCAAATAAATAAATAAAATCTTTAAAAAAAAAGAAATAGATATATTTGAGCAAGTTTTGGCAGTGGACTGAACAGGATTTGATAATGGATTCTTGGATATGAACAATAGAAAAATGAAAAGGTAAGGTTTGTCTATAAGTCCAACACCTAGAACAGAACCTATCACAAAACAGATAATTTAAATAAATAATTGTTGAATGAATGAATGAATGTCTGTATAAATCAGTGCAGGTGTCACTTACTAAAATGACTGAATTTTTTTTAAAGATTTTATTTATTCATTTGACAGATAGAGATCACAAGTAGGCAGAGAGGCAGGCAGAGAGAGAGGAGGAAGCAGGCTTCCTGCTGAGCAGAGAGCCTGATGATGTGGGGCTCGATCCCAGGACCCCGGGATCATGACCTGAGCTGAAGGCAGAGGCTTTAACCCACTGAGCCACCCAGGCGCCCAAATGACTGAATTTTTGAAATTTCTTCACAGTAGCTAAGACTACTGCAACTCATATACAGAACTGAAAATCAAAAGAACAACAAAAAGTCTTCCTTAAAGCTATTTGGTTATCATGCAAAATGCAAAAATAATGGAACAATATTCAAAATTCTAAAGAAAGTTTTGAGATTTATATCACAATGAAATGGGTCAATAAATGGTTGGGAACCCAAACTCTGTAGAAAATGTTTTAATTTTCTACTGCTGATGTTCTTGGAGATGCCTTGGTTCCTATTCTTTTTGTGATCTGTCCTCTCCCTCAATTAAGTTCCCCTATTTTTTAACTTATAAACTAGTTTGAGTTAGCTCCCCGAACCACAAAAATATCTAACCCATGCATCTTATTTTTAATCGTAGCAAAGAAAAGGAAAATTGAGAGACTGCATTCTTCAAATACTAGTGTTTGGTTGAGGAAGGACTATGCCATTTAGTCCAGAGAAGGAATACAGTGACTATCCTCAAACATTTGAAAGGCCAGGTGCCCAGGGTAGTGAGGTCAGAGTACACCATTAGGGCCTCAGATCCTGGAAACACGTGGCTTCAGATCACAGAATTTAGAGCTAACACACGTAAATCAAAACTTGTCAATAGTTGGACCAGTACTGGTGAGCCATCCAAACAAGCTGTTAATCTGAAAGGACTACACCAAACATGGACGATAAATAAGACAGAATTGATCATATATATTAGAGCTTAAATGAGGACAAAGGTTAAAGATAAGACAGAAGTGGAAGCCGGGCTTGAAATAGGTTCATTATTTAGAGCCAGTTATCACTTTGCTCAAATTTTATTTTTGTGGTTTCAGAAAGAGGTGATGAGGGAAATCCCCAAAATGCTAAAGGAATACTTGAGCTTCAACACAATAAACCTAACATGTCTTATAAGTTTATAACATATATATTAAAGTAATGCATAAGTTTATAACTTTATAAGTACCAGGAATTTTATAAATATCACCTCATTTAACCCTCACCAACATTTTACTGTCAGATGCATTATTGTGACTATTATCCTGATTTTATTCATAAGACTTAGCTACTATACCTCCTCTCTACAAGAAATCATACGATTAGGTAAGACATCTGTGAGTAGAAACCAGGTTCTACCCACATCAGTATAATACTGAATACCTGTAATTCTCTGTAGAACATTCTAAAAATGGAAGAAGCTCCCTCAGGATGAAGTGAGGTTCTCATCACTTGGTGAGTTCCAGAAGAGCTGGGAGACAGAGAAGTTATGCACTACATCAGATGAGAAAATCCTTAAGGTCCCTCCCCACTTGAATATTCTAATTATACATACATAGTAAAAGGAGTTAATGAAGTGTTTAAGTATTTTAAGCAAGGGAATAGGGCTAAGATAACCTGGATCCAAATCTTACATTGTCTCTTCACTACCAGCTGTTTGATTTTGATCAATTGCGTAAACTTCTTAAGCACCAGTGCCCTACCTTTACTAATGAAGAGAACAGTATTGACCTCACAGAGTTGTACATAAAATTATGAGACAATATTGATAACTTGCTAAGCAGACTGTCTGAAGCACAGCGAGCATCATTAAATGGTAGCTGGTATTAATACAATTCAGTGAATGATACATTGCTTCAATTTTGTCCTCAAACAGAACTGTTAGAACATTTTTATGATTAAGGAGAAGTAAACCCTAGCTTCCAAGCCTCTGTTTCATCATTGGAGTCACACTCTAACAGATCTGGGGTACTAAAGAGAAGAAAGAAAAAAATAAAAATAATGAAAAAAGACAGGAAGGCTTGTATAAACTTTTCCATTACTCATCTTGATCAGATTGCCCGAGTTACCCAAGTGGTAATTGTTGCTGATAAGGTGATCAGATGAAAGAAACCAATATGAAACAATGAGGAAGCACCACACTGAGAACTAAAATTCTTCCAGCCAGAAATTAACTACAGGATTGGCAGTGCACTGACAGCAAGGTGGTTTCAATTGTTTAATAAAAATCTTATTCTAGCAAGAAATCATTTTACTGTTCTGTATCAATTTTGACCATTTCCTTTTTCTTTCCTTTTTTCTCTCCAGTATATCCACGATCATAGAATCATTCTCTGCCCAGAAGTTTAAAAAAAAAAAAA
>PISX010014228.1:0-53769 GCA_004024625.1 Mellivora capensis | reverse complement strand
GCAACCCTCAGATTGTTTTGTGAGATTAAGAGTCACTTATGGTTTGTCTCCCTCCCAATCCCATCTTGTTTCTTTTCTTCTTTTTCTGCCCCCCTAGTCCCCCATGTTGCATTTCCACTTCCTCATATCAGGGATATCATATGATAGTTGTCTTTCTCTGATTGACTTATTTCACTAAGCATGATACCCTCTAGTTCCACCCACGTCGTTGCGAATGGCAAGATTTCATTTCTTTTGATGGCTGCATAGTATTCCATCGTGTATATATACCACATCTTCTTTATCCATTCATCTGTTGATGGACACCTAGGCTCTTTCCATAGTTTTTCTGCCCATTTTTTGATATGGTTATCTCTTTTGTGTGTGTTGAGTTTGAGAAGTTCTTTATAGATCCTGGATATCAACCTTTTGTCTGTACTGTCATTTGCAAATATCTTCTCCCATTCCGTGGGTGGCCTCTTTGTTTTGTTGACTGTCTCCTTTGCTGTGCAGAAGCTTTTGATCTTGATGAAGTCCCAAAAGTTCATTTTTGCTTTTGTTTCCTTTGCCTTTGGAGACGTATCTGGAAAGAAGTTGCTGTGGCTGTTATCAAAGAGGTTACTGCCTATGTTCTCCTCTAGGGTTCTGATGGATTCCTGTCTCACGTTGAGGTCTTTTATCCATTTTGAGTTTATCTTTGTGTACGGTGTAAGAGAATGGTTGAGTTTCATTCTTCTACATATAGCTGTCCAATTTTCCCAGCTCCATTTATTGAAGAGACTCTCTTTTTTCCACTGTATATTTTTTCCTGCTTTGTCAAAGATTATTTGACCATAGAGTTGAGGGCCCATATCTGGGCTCTCTGTTCCATTGGTATATGTGTCTATTTTTATGCCAGTACCATGCTCTCTTGGTGATCACAGCTTTGTAGTAAAGCTTGAAATCAGGTAACGTGATGCCACCAGTTTTGTTTTTGTTTTTCAACATTTCCTTAGCGACTCGGGGTCTCTTCTGATTCCACGCAAATTTTAGGATTATTTGCTCCAGCTCTTTGAAAAATACCGGTGGAATTTTGATGGGAATGGCATTAAAAGTATAGATTGCTCTAGGTAGTATAGACATTTTAACAATGTTTATTCTTCCAATCCAAGAAGATGGAATGGTCTTCCATCTTTTTATGTCTTCTTCAATTTCTTTCATGAGTGTTCTGTAGTTCCTCGAGTACAGATCCTTTACCTCTTTGGTTAGGTTTATTCCCAGGTATCTTATGGTTCTTGGTGATATAGTAAATGGAATCGATTCTCTAATTTCCCTTTCTGTATTTTCATTGTTAATGTATAAGAAAGCCACTGATTTCTGTACATTGACTTTATATCCTGCCACGTTACTGAATTGCTGTGTGAGTTCTAGTAGTTTGGGGGTGGAGTATACCACCTCACACCAGTTAGAATGGCCAAAATTAGCAAGACAGGAAACTACGTGTGTTGGAGAGGATGTGGAGAAAGGGGAACCCTCTTACACTGTTGGTGGGAATGCAAGTTGGTGCAGCCACTCTGGAGAACAGTGTGGAGATTCCTCAAGAAGTTAAAAATAGAGCTTCCCTATGACCCTGAAATTGTGCTACTGGGTATTTACCCCAAAGATACAGATGTGGTGAAAAGAAGGGCCATCTGTACCCCAATGTTTATAGCAGCAATGGCTACAGTCGCCAAACTGTGGAAAGAACCAAGATGCCTTTCAATGGATGAATGGATAAGGAAGATGTGGTCCATATACACTATGGAGTATTATACCTCCATCAGAAAGGATGACCCAACTTTTGTAGCAACATGGACGGGACTGGAAAAGATTATGCTGAGTGAAATAAGTCAAGCAGAAGAGTCAATTATCATATGGTTTCACTTATTTGTGGAGCATAACAAATAACATGGAGGACATGGGGAGATGGAGAGGAGAAGGGAGTTGAGGCAAGTTGGAGGGGGGGATGAACCATGAGAGACTATGGACTCTGGAAAACAACCTGAGGGTTTTGAAGGGGGGGGTGGGAGGTTGGGGGAGCCAGGTGGTGGGTATTATGGAGGGCATGCATTGCATGGAGCACTGGGTGTGGTGCAAAAACTAGAATTCTGTTATGCTGAAAAGAAAAAAAAAAGAATGATAACCAAAAAAAAAAAGAAAATAGTTTAAGGGAACTCAGCAACATCATCAAGTATAATACTCAAATTATAGGAATCCCAGAAGGAGAAGAGAGAAAAGGGCACACCAAGTGTATTTGAAGACATAATATCTGAAAACTTCCTGAATCTGGGCAAGGAAACAGAAATCCACATCCAGGAGGCACAGAGAGCCTCAATAAAATCAACCCAAGGGACTTTACACCAAGACACATAGTAATTAAAATGGCAAAAAGTAAGACATGGATGGAGCTAGAAAGTATTATGCTAAGTGAAATAAGTCAGGCAGAGAAAGACAAATACCATGTGATTTCACTCATACATGGAATTCAAGAAACAAAACAAATGACCATAGGGTGAAAAAAAAAGACAGAAGAAAACTGAGAAATAGACTCTTAACTATAGAGAACAAACTGATGGTTACCAGAAGGGAGGTGTGTAGGAGGATGGATTAAATAGATGATGGGGTTTAAGGAAGGCACTTGTTATATTGGGCACCTGGTGGTGTATGTAGGTGTTGAACCACTATATTGTACACCTGAAACTAATATTATACCATATGATAGCTAACTGGAATTTAAATAAAAACAAAACAAAAGTCAAAAGCCTCCCCAAAAATGATACTAAAGTCAGTGAAAGACTATAGTAATAAAAATTACATGCAATTTTCAAAAAAATAAAACTGTAACAAATGGTAAAGAAAAACACTACATCATCATAAAGGAAACAATCTAATAAGATGTAACAGTTGTAAATTTCTGCATCCAACATGGGAACACCCAAATACATAATGCAACTATTAACAGACATAAAGGAAGAAACTGACAGTAATACAATAAGAATAGAATACTGTAATACCCTACTTATATCCATGGGCCATCCAGACAGAAAATCAATAAGAAAACAGTGGCATGACTGACACACTGGACCAGATGGATCTAACAGATAAATTCAGAATATTCCATCCCAAAACAGCAGAATACACATTCTTTTCTCTTTTTTTTTAAAGATTTTATTAACTTCTTTGACAGACAGAGATCACAAATAGGGGCAGAGAGAGAAGCAGAGAGAGGAGAGGAAGCAGGCTCCCAGCAGAGCAAAGATCCTGATGCAGGGCTCGATCCCAGTATGCTGGGATTGTGACCTGAGTGAAGGCAGAGGTTTTAACCCCCTGAGCCACCCAGCACCCCTACACATTCTTTTCAAGTGCACATGGAACATTATCCAGAATAGATTGCATGTTACACCACAATGCAAGTCTCAACCAATTAAAAAATATACGTATCATGGGTCACCTGGCTGACTCAGTGAAGCATGTGACTCTTGATCTGATGGTTGTGAGTTTGAGCCCACGCTGGGTGTAGAGATTAATTAAAAACAAAATCTTTCAAGAAATATTGAAATCAGGGTGCCTGGGTGGCTCAGTGGGTTAAAGCCTCTGCCTTCGGCTCAGGTCATGATCCCAGGGTCCTGGGATCGAGGCCGCATCGGACTCTCTGCTCAGCAGGGAGCCTGCTTCCTACTCTCTCTCTGCTTGCCTCTCTGCCTACTTGTGATCTCTGTCTGTCAAGTAAATAAATAAATAATCTTTAAAAAAAAGAAATATTGAAATCATATCATGCATCTTTTCTGACTACAAGAGTGTGAAGCTAGAAACCAATCATAAGAAAAAAATCTGGAAAGAACACAAATATATGGAGGTTAAATAACATGCTACTAAACAATGAATGGGTAAACCAAGAGATCAAAGACAAAATTTAAAAAACTGAAGATATATGAAGAGAAATGAAAATGAAAACACACCAGTCCAACATCTTTGGGATGCAGCAAAAAATGCTATTCTTAAAGAAAGGATTATAGCAATACAGTCCTACCACACGAAGCAAGAAAAAGCTCAAATAAACAACTTAATCTTATACCTAAAGGAGCTGGAAAAAGAATAAAGCTCAAAGCCAGTAGAAGGAAAGAAATAATATAAATTAGAGTAGAAATAAATGAAATAGAAATTAAAATAACAATCAAACAGATCAATGAAACCAGGTGCTGGTTCCTTGAAAAGCTCAACAAAATTGATAAAACTTTAGCCAGATTCATTAAAAAAATATAAGAGAGAGAGAGAGTGAAAGAGAAAAAGAGAGCTCAAATAAAATAAAAAATGAAGAAAGATTATGACAATTGATACCACAGGAACTTGGATTTTAATCCAAATATGGATTATAAAACAATACTATGGAAAATTATACGCCAAGAAATTGGACAGCTTAGAAGAAATGGATAAATTCCTAGAAACATATAACCTCCCAAAACTTAATCAGGAAGAAATAGAACATTTAAACAGACTGATTACTAGTAATGAAATTGAATTGCTAATCAAAAAACTTCCAACAAAGTCCAGGACCAGATGGCTTCACAGGCAGATTCTACCAAACAATTAAAGAAGAGTTAACACCTGTTCTTCTCAAACTATTACAAAAAAATAGAAGAGGAAGGAAAGCTTCCAAATTCATTCTTTGAAACCAACATTACACAGATACCAAAACCAGAAACACTGCAAGAAAAGAGAAGTATCAACCAATATATCTGATGAACATAGATGTAAAAAATCCTCAATAAAATATTAGCAACTGGAATCCAACATTACAAAAATAATTCACCACAAAGACACTTAAAAAAGTGGCAGGGGAGGGCAGAAAATCAGCTACATGTAATTGGAACTTCAGATACAGAGGAAAGAAAGACTAGTTTAAAATTAATGAACTTCTCTTGTATCTCTGAAATAAATCCTACTTGATCAAAGTTATTGATTTTTTTATGTTAAGCTTTAAATCCTGGAACAAACCTAATTTGGTAATTATATCTATTTTTTATACATCATTAGATTCTACTTTAAGTATTTCTTTCAGTATTGTTGCATATATTTATATATGAAAAATGTCCTCTAATTTTTCTTTCAGTTGGAAGACAATTCTCAATTAATATTCCAAACAATCCTGGGCTTCTGAGTGAAAGGTGTCTTTGATCTGCAGAAAGCCTTGAAACCTAGAAACAAGGTCTCCCTCAAGAAAGTTTTGGAAATGAACTTTCCTGGAAAAGTTCAAGAGTGGTAAAAATAAAGGTCTCTTCTTCCTCTCTCCTCTGGATATTATTCACTGAACTACATTCCGTTTCACTTATCTTCCATTCAGCTATGTGCAAATTTGTGTTAAACCCATCTATGGATATTTTATTGGCTGTCTGCAAACCAATTCAAACCCTGGCTAAGATTTTTCTGGATTAATTTCTCAAAGTTCCCTGGGATACTTCACATGTATTCATAAAATTTCCATATGATCTTCTATCACACTCCCTGCTTCTTTATACTAGGTTCTTATGAGACTATCTTTTGCTATACTAATGAAGCCATGCTAAGGAAAATGTGCCCAATGACAAAGAACTGGGTAAGATTGTGAACAAGTAGGGGCGCCTGGGTGGCTCAGTGGGTTAAAGCCTCTGCCTTCAGCTCAGGTCATGATCCCAGGGTCCTGGGATCAAGCCCCACATCGGGCTCTCTGCTTGGTAGGGGGCCTGCTTCCTCCTCTCTCTCTGCCTGCTTCTCTGTCTACTTGTGATCTCTGTCTGTCAAATAAATAAATAAATAATCTTAAAAAAAAAAAGATGGTGAACAAGTGGTGATGCCTCTATTGTCAAGGCTGCTGACCTCAAAGCTATTATATTTGCCAGTGCTGAGTTGTGTTTTCAAAGTCCTGTGGATATTTTGGTGATTTCTCTTTTTAATTTTAACTGTTATATTAGAACTTCCTCATCCTAGAACTTTGGGCTCAGTCCCTAGAAATAGACCAGAGAATAAACCAAATGACATCATTTTCTATGTTCCAGCTGAAATTAAGTGGTAATTCCTGGCATATGTTTGCACACAGATGTATATGTGTATATCTGACTTGGTAATTTAGGTGAGGAAGGTAATAAAATCTCCTTAAGTTCTAGACGCAGTTTTATAATCCATTTAACTTTCAGCATAGCCAGCAAAAAGATGACATGAACTATTTAGGGAATAAAAAGGCAGGTCTTGAGAAGCAGAAAAATGGCAGAGGAGTAGGAGTCTGAAATTTCATCTAGTCCCAGGAGTTCAGCTAGATAGTTATCAAACCATTCTGAACACCTATAAACTCAACAGGAGATTGAAGAGAAGAGCAGCAGTTCTATGAACAGAGAAGCGACCACTTTTGGGAAGGTAGGACATGTGGAGAAGTGAATTCGAGGCAATATACGGGAAGATAGACCATGGGGAAAGGGGCCAGTTCCTGGCAAGTGAGAGAGCAGCAGAGCACAAAATAGGAAATTTAAAAGTCTGCTCCACTGAGACATTGCTCCAGAGGCTAAGTGGGGGGTGGAATCCTCACTGGGACAGTGTGATCTCAGGACCCTCAGGGTCACAGAAAGACCACAGGTGCCTGAGTGTGGCAGAGCTCCCAGGAATCGGGGTGGGAAGCTGCCTGCAGAGGTGGAGCCAAGAAGTGCACTCTCAGTTCAGGGGTTACCTTAACCTATGATCTGAGGCACAGTCAGACCACTGCTCTTTGGGGAGGGACACAACAAGAAGCAGATCTGGGGAGACTCACCTTCCTTCTCCGGGAGGAGTGGTGTGGGAGCATGCTGCAGGAATCTGCTGGGTTTGGAGATTCCAAACAGGGCTGTGTGCCAGAGATAGAAACACTCGGTCACAGGCTGGGTGAGCTTAGAGGGCTGCTGGAGACCAGGGAGATGGGAGGGATTGACTGCTTTCCTCTGAGGGTGCACTGAAGAGTGGAGCCCTGAGCTCTCAGCTCCTATGTGGCTGGAGATGGTGAGGTTGCCATCTTCATTCCTTCCCATCCTCCAAAGCTGTGCAGAAATCTTTCAGGGAACAAAAGTTACCAAGAGCAAGCCCAAGCAGATTGCGTAGCCTGGCCACTGGCAAGGGTGGTACAATTCCACCTCAGGCAAAGACATCTGAGAATCACTGCGGCAGAACCCTCTCCCAGAAGATCAGCAAGAACATCCAGCCAATATCCAGTTTACTGATCAATGAGAACTGCAAAACACCAGGGCTAGGACAATACAGTACATAAAATTCATGGCTTTTTTCCCATGGTTCTTTAGTTTTTCAAAGTTAAATTTTTAAATTTAAAATTTAATTTTAATTTTAATTTAATTTTTAAATTTTCATTATTTTTTATTTTTCTATTTTTCTTTTTTAATGTTTCCATTTTCCTATTTTAACTATTTAATCTTATCAATACCTTTTTAAAAATCTTTTAATTTTCATTTTTATAGTCACATTCTATCCTTTCATTGTATTTAACCTTATTTTTTAAATTTAATTTTATTTTTTCAATGTTCCAAGATTCATGGTTTATGCACCGCACCCAGTGCTCTGTGCAATACTTGCCCTCCTTAATACCCATCACCAGGCTCACCCAATCCCCCACCCACTCCCTTCGAAAACTCTGTTTGTTTCTCAGAGTCTACAGTCTCTCACACTTCATCTCTCCCTCTGATTTCCCCCAATTTACTTTTCCTTTCCTCCTCCTAATATTCTCCATTTTATTCCTTATACTCCACGAGTACATGAAACCATACAATAATTGACTTTCTCTGCGTATTTCACTCAGCATAATCTCTTCCAGTCCTGTACATGTTGATACAAAAGTTGGGTATTCATCCTTTCTGATGGAGGCATAAAATTCCATTGTATATGTGGACCATATCTTCTTTACTCATTCGTCTGTTGAAGGGCAGCTTGGCTCTTTCCACAGTTTGGTGACTGTGGCCATTGCTGCTATGAACATTGGGGTACAGGTGGCCCTTCTTTTCACCACATCTGTATATTTGGGGTAAATACCCAGTAGTGCAAATGTCAAAGGGTAGCTCTATTTTTAATTTCTTAAATTAAAGAAGTTAATTTAAGAATTAAAAATCTCCACATTGTTTTCCAAAATGGCTGCACCCACTTGCATTCCCACCGACAGTGTAAGAGGTTTCGCCTTCCTCCACACCCTCTCCAACATCTTTTGTTTACTGTCTTGTTAATTTTGGCCATTCTAACTGACATAAGATGGTATCTCAATGTGGTTTCAATTTGAATCTCCCTGATGGCTAATGATGATGAACATTTTTTCATGTGTCTGTTAGCCTTCTGTATGTCTTCTTTGGAGAATTGTCTATTCATGTCTTCTGCCCATTTTTTGATGTGATTATCTGTTTTTTGAGTATTGAGTATGAGGAGTTCTTTATGGATCTTGGATATCAGCCCTTTCTCTGTAGTGTCATTTGCAAATATGTTCTCCCATTCCATGAGCTGCCTCTTTGTTTTGTTGACTGTTTCCTTTGCTGTGCAGAAGCTTTTGATCTTGATGATGTCCCAATAAGTTAAGCAACCTAGAAGAAATGGATGCTTTCCTGGAAACCCATAAATTTCCAAGACTGAAAAAGGAAGAAATTGACAACCTGAATAGACCAATATCTAATAACAGGATTGAAGCAGTGATCAAAAACTTCCCCAAAAACAAGAGCCCAGGACCTGACTGATTCCCTGGGGAATTCTACCAAACATTCAAAGAAGAAATAATACCTATTCTCTTGAAGCTGTTTCAAAAAATAGAAACAGAAGGAAAACTTCCAGCTCTTTCTATGATGCCAGCATTACCCTGATCCCCAAACCAGGCAAAGACCCCATCAAAAAGGAGAATATAAGACCAATATCCCTGAAGAATATGGATGCCACAATTCTCAACAGGATCCTAGCTAATAGCATGCAACAGTACATTAAAAAGATTATCCACCATGACCAGGTAGGATTTATCCCTGGTATGTAAGGGTGGTTCAACATTTGCAAATCAATCAATGTGATAGAACAAATCAATAAGAGAAGAGAGAAAAACCACATGGTTCTTTCAATGGATGCAGAAAAAGCATTTGACCAAATATATCATCTGTTCCTGATTAAAACTACTCAAAGTATAGGGATAGAGGGAACATTCCTCAACTTCATAAAATCTATCTATGAAAAACACACAGCAAATATCATCCTCAATGGGAAAAAGCTCCCAGCCTTCCCGTTGAGATCAGGAACACGACAAGGATGCCCACTCTTACCACTCTTGTTCAACATAGTATTAGAAGTCCTAGCAACAGCAATTAAGACAACAAAAAGAAATAAAAGGTATTTAAATTGGCAAAGAAGAAGTCAAACTCTCTTTCTTCGCAGATGACATGATATTTTATAGGGAAAACCCAAAAGATTCCACTCCCAAACTACTAGAACTCATAGAACAATTCAGTAATGTGGCAGGATACAAAATCAATGCACAGAAATCAGTTGCTTTCTTATACACTAACAATGAAAATATAGAAAGGGAAATTAGAGAATCAATTCCATTTACTATATCATCAAGAACCATAAGATACCTGGGAATAAACCTAACTGAAGAAGTGAAAGATCTGCACTCGAGGAACTACAGAACACTCATGAAAAAAATTAAAGACACAAAAAGATGGAAAAGCATTCCATGCTAATGGATCAGAAGAATAAACATTGTTAAAATATCTATACTGTCTAGACCAATCTATGCTTTCAATGCCATCCTAATCCAAATTCCACTGGCATTTTTCAAACTGCTGAAACAAACAATCCTAAAATTGGTATGGAATCAGAAAGGACCCCAAATTGCTAAGGAAATGTTTAAAAAGAAAAACAAAACTGGGGGCATCACGTTGCCTGATTTCAAGCTTTACTACAAAGCTGTGATCACCAAGACAGCATGGTACTGGCATAAAATCAGTCACATAGACCAGTGGAACAGAGTATAGAGCCCAGATATGGGCCCAAAACTCTATGGTCAAATAATCTTTGACAAATCAGGAAAAATTAATGTTATTTTTATATACATATAAGTTTTTCTTTCTTTAAAATTTGAGATACAGTTTCTTCCAACAGAACAAAATATACCCTAAATCCAGAATATGGCTTTGTTATAATCTCCCACCTGATCATATTCTCTCATTTTTTTTTCTTTTTTCAACATCAAAATCCTTGAGGAGAACAGAGACAGCGACTTCTTCCTAGGAACATTGCCAAAAGCAAGGGAAGCAAGGGCAAAAATGAACTATTGGGACTGCATCAAGATGAAAAGCTTTTGCACAGCAAAGGAAACAGTCAACAAAACCAAAAGACAACCACCAGAATGGGAAAAGATATGTGCAAATGACATATCAGATAAAGGGCTAGTATCCAGAATCTATAAAGAACGTATCAAACTCAACAGCCAAAGAACAAATAACCCAACCAAGACATGGGCAGAGACATGAACAGACATTTCTACAAAGAAGACAACCAAATGGGCAACAGACACAGGAAGAAGTGCTCAACACACTCGGCATCAGGGAAATACAAATCAAAATCACAGTGAGATACCACCTCATACCACTCAGAATGTCTAATATAACAAATCAGGAAACAGCAGATGTTGGCGAGGATGCAGAGAAAGGGCAACCCTCCTACACTGTTGGGAATGCAAGCTGGTGCAGCCACTCCATACTGGAAAACAGTATGGAGGTTCCTCAAAAAGTTGAAAATAGAGCTACCCAATGACCCAGCAATTGCACTACTGGATATTTACCCTAAAGATACAAATGTAGTGATCCAAAGGGGCACCTACATCTGAATGTTTATAGCAGCAATGTCCACAATAGCCAAACTATGGAAAGAACCTCAATGTCCATCAACAGATGAATGGATAAAGAAGATATATATATATTATATATATATATATATATATATATAGAGAGAGAGAGAGAGAGAGAGATCTCTACATATATATATATATATTATATATATATGAATGACATCTTCTTTATACACACACACACACACACACACACACACACACACACACTGGAACACTATGCAGCCATCAAGAAAACTGAAATTTGCCCTTTGTAATGACTTGGATGGAACTAGAGGGTATTATGCTAAGCAAAATAAGTCAATCAGAGAAAGACAGTTATCATATGATGTCACTGATATGAGGAATTTGAGAAACAAGATAGAGGATCATAGGGGAAGGGAGGGAAAAATGAAACAAGATGAAACCAGAGAGGGAGGCAAATTATAAGAGACTCTTAATCTCAGGAAACAAACTGAGGGTTGCTGGAGGGGAAGGGGGTGGGATGGCTGGGTGATGGACATTGGGGAGGGTTTGTGCTATGGTGAATGCTGTGAATTGTGTAAGACTGATGAATCACAGACCTGTACCCCTGAAACAAATAATACATTATATGTTAATTTTTTTAAAAAGGGTCATGTCTTGGGGCACCTGGGTGGCTTAGTGTGTTAAGCCTCCACCTTCAGCTCAGGTCATGATCCCAGGGTCCTGGAATCAAGCCCCGCATCAGGCTCTCTGCTCGGCAGGGAACCTGTTTCCCTCTCTCTCTCTGCCTGCCTCTCTGCCTACTTGTGATCTCTGTCTGTCAGATAAATATATAAAGTCTTTTTTAAAAAGGGCCATTTCTTAATCATCTCTGTATTTATCAAAGTAACTAGCAGAGGATCCTGTAAATAGTAACCGCTTAATAAAAATTGCTGAATGCACAAATAACTAAATGGTTGTTAACAAATGAATTGGTGGTAATTGCCAGGTCCTCTGTTTCAGCTTAGATAATTACCAGAGCAGTTGTTCAATAGTCTTCACATATTATTCAAAACTCAGAGAGAGGGGAAATACATGAATATAGTCATTCAATCTTTGACAATGGAGCAGAGACAATACAATAGAGCAAAGATAGTCTCTCCAATAAATTGTGCTGGAACAACAGGACATCCATGTACCAAAAAAGTGAATCTAAATATAGACTTTACACTCTTCACAAAATAAAACTCAAAACACATCACAGACCTAAATGTAAAACACAAAACCATAAAACACCTTAGACAACATAGGAGAAAACCTAGATGATCTTGGATATGTCAATGACTTTTAGATACATGAAAAGAAAGAATTGTATCATAAATGATGACAATAATCATAATTTTGAGTGGGTTAATACATGTTTAGAATGGTATTTTATAAAGGTAGTTTTATTTTTACTAATCAAATCAAAGCTGTTATGCATATAAGAGATGGGCTTTTAGTGGGTTCTTTTTGGTGGTGAAAGTTTAAATTTTATTTTGGTTGCAGTGGAAAGTCATTGGAGATGGCTTTTTTTTTTCTTTTTTAACGATTTTAGAGCAGTTTTAGTTTCAATTTCAATTTCATAATTGCTATCATACCCAAGGGTATGATACATGAAAGAAAGAATTGGTAGACTGGACTTTATTAAAATTAAGAACTTCTGCTCTGTGAAAGAGACAGGTAAGAGTATGAAAATAATAAGCTACAGACAGGGAGAAAATATTTGCAAGAGGCATCAGATAAAGCTCTATTGCCCAGAACAAAGAAAACAAACAACCTGATTTAAAAATGGGCAGAAGATTTTAAGAGACCAAAAATCTTTGGTGAGCACTTTTAGTGAAATCACTTTATACTCTAGTATAATAATGAATACCTATTATTACATGCTTCTCAAATCCACAGAATGGACATGTAGAGTGAACCTAACATAGACAATAGACTCTGGGTGATATGATATACCACACTAGGTTGAATAATTGAACAACATGCAATTCTGGTGTCAAATGTTCATAATAGTTTGGCTGGACATTCACGGAAGGGAAAGGAATAGGAGAAATCTCTGTGCCTTCTGCTCAATTTTGTTATGAAACTAAAGTAGGACTCAAACCCAGGAACCCAGGACCATGACCTGAGCAGATGGCAGACGCTTAACCAACTGAGCCACCCAGGTGTCCCCCCCAAAAATAATTTTAATAACTGCCTTAAGTTCAACAGAAGCTGAGGGAAAAATAGACATCATTAACATATAGCTGATGTTAAAAGAAATTCCCTATTTAAAGAAGTTATATAAATCAATTGAAAATCAATTTCATTGGGAAGCATTGGAAGATGGATATGATTATTGGCAGGTAATGATTAACTTGGAAGTCATCCTCCCAGGAAAGGAACTGGCCTGTTGAAAGTCTCCAGAGAAATCAAGTCAGTCCAGTGTTTGAGGCAAGGTACCATGTGGCTGTTTGGCCATTTTCTCCTGTAGCATGACAGTTTCCATGACAAATCATGACTCAGGAGCATCATCTAGCTAGGAAGTCCATATACAACAAGAATATTATAGCAACCTTGAAAAATGAGTCAAGAGTTTCAAATATTAGATTCAAATGTTTTGAAAATTTTTTTAAAGATTTTATTTATTTATTTGATAGAGAGAGATCACAAGTAGGCAGAGAGGCAGGCAGAGAGAGAGAGAGAGAAGAGGAAGCAGACTCCCTGCTTAGCAGAGAGCCCGATGTGGGGCTCAATCCCAGGACCCTGGGATCATGACCTGAGCTGAAGGCAGAGGCTTTAACCCACTGAGCGACCCAGGCACCCCTGTTTTGCAAATTATTAATTTGAAGAGTTGCACTTCAATTTAAATCACTTGATAGGCAGTATTATATTTTATATTATTTATTATTTAGAGAAAACAGTAATTCATTTAAAGTTTTGATCTAGGGCACCTGGGGGGCTCAGTAGGTTAAGCCTCTGCCTTTGGCTCAGGTCATGATCTCAGGGTCCTGGGATCGAGGCTCAGCAGGGAGCCCGCTTCCCCCCGCCCACTGCCTGCCTCTCTGCCTACTTGTGATATCTCTCTGTCAAATAAATAAATAAAATCTTTAAAAAAAATAAAGTTTTGATCTATATATTAATTTATATCATACTAATTATTAAATATATCAATTTTCACTCCTAGATCCAACCGAAAAGTGAAAAAAACATGAAGTACTCAAAGGTTAAAATTCAATATGTTCACCCCTATTTTTCCCAGTTACATTTAAGAAACTATAATAATCACAGTAAAATTCACCAAATACTTGAGATGTCAGTATAATCCACTTAAGTCTTTTCACCCTGAAAGTTTTCCTTAGGTGATAAGATGCAATAAACAGGTCTGTAATCTTACATAATCTTAGGTAATGCCAAGTACATATATTCTAGAAACCCAAGGATGATCCCAGATAAAACTTTTATAGCATATGGAAGACTTGGAAGTTGTACATGTGTATAGGTAGATTTATTACAGTATATAAGTATATAAAACTTCCTTTAATTTCAAAATGTATAGTGTATCTATATTAAGCAAATATTAAGTGCTAAAGTTTATTAAGAGGTTAGAGAGATCTTTCCCTTTTCACTTTTATTTTCAATCTAAGTATTGGTTTATTTGAACCAAACTGTTTAGCCCACATTAAGTCATTGGGCTTGTTAATAAATGATAGTATATCTGAATTGTATTAACATATTAAGATTTCACAGTTTTCATGTCTTAACATGAACTCATATTTTAAAACTATTATTTTTCACAGGAAATGTACAAAAGAGATATAATTTGTGAATTTGCTGATTAATTGTAGGACACTGAGTTCCATATACAAAAGTCTGCTACCATGGCTAGAAATTACTTTCTGGCAGATGGCTTAACCAATTTGAGCTTTTTCAACTCATCTGACATTAAGGTGGGTTATTTTCAACAGTTATTTTATTTCTACTAACTACCATTACAACTACTACTTCTCTCTCTCTCTCTCACACACACACACATGCACAATTTAACAAAGTAAAAAAGTCTATCCCTGTTACTCTCAGGACAGGATTTCCCCTTGAGTTGCCTGGATGGCTCAGTCATTAAGCATCTGCCTTCAATTCAAGTCATGATCCCGGGGTCCTGGGATGGAGCCCCATGTCCTGCTCCCCGCTTAATGGGAGGTCCACTTCTCCCTCTCCCACCCCACCCCCTACCTTGTGTTCCCTCTCTCACTATGTCTCTCTCGGTCAAATATATAAATAAAATCTTAAAAAGAGAGAGAGAGAGAAGAAAAGAATTCTCCTTGGCAAAATGGATTTAGGCTGAGATCAGATAACTCTACAAGATCGCCTCAGCCAGCTGTTGAGTCTTCCGAGACTGATGAACCTCACAGGGGTAGAAAATTCAAGAGGACAGAGTACAATTAGCGAACAATACGTCATTCGATTACTGTTTTTTAATCGTGCTACATTTTATTTACAAAACTATCCAAAACTGTTATACTTTGTAGGCTTCAGTAAGAAAATGTTTTTGTATACGTGGACATTTGCTATGAAACTTCCTTCATCCCTGAGAATCTTAAAGAATCATAGTTTTACAAACAGACATTAATTGCGTACCCACCATGTGGTAAGCACATAAACTTCACGTGTGCTATTGTATTTAATCCTTGCATCTTTATCTGGTAGGTACTACTATTGGGTTCATTTTACTGACTATTAATTTAGGATTTAAAGAAGTTAGGTAAACTGGGGGAGCCAACACAGTTTGTGAAAGTGTGAAAGAGCTGGGATTTTGCGGTTCACTTTGTGGCAGTAATGCTCTGATTCTGTGCAGTACAATACTGCCTTCAAACCAGAAATTTAAAGTGCTCTGAGGTGTATAAAGAACTTCTACAGATTACTTTTATTGACCCTTCACAACCACCTTGCCGAGGTGCACATTTGCATGTGTGTGGAGCTCAGATGCAAAGCCAAGGCTGCAAAGTGCCTTCACGTTGGTCTAGTTTTTAAAAGATAGATAAATAGGGACGCCTGGGTGGCTCAGTTGGTTAAGCGGCTGCCTTCAGCTCAGGTCATGATCCCAGCGTCCTGGGATCGAGTCCCACATCGGGCTCCTTGCTCGGCAGGGAGCCTGCTTCCCCCTCTGCCTCTGCCTGCCACTCTGTCTGCTGGTGCTCTCTCTGCCTCTCTCTCTCTCTCTCTCTGACAAATAAATAAATTTTAAAAAAAAATTTTAAAAAGATAGATAAATAAGATTTTTAAAAACTAAAATAAATTTTAAAAATAAAAATATAAAAATAAATAAGTAAATAAAAGAGAGGACTTGTCAAATCTAAAGACCACTTTCTTAACTAATAGCTATAGTCATCTAGATTTCTAAACAAAAGCTGTGGAGGGAAAAAGATTGCTGTGTTAGATTATACACACACTATGGAGTAGCTAAAATATAAAAATATTTTTCTTAATGTTTTAAGTATTTTTGTTTAATTTAGCTACCTGTCATCCTACCATGAGGTATTCTAAAGATAAAAGGGGGGAGGGCTTTTTATTTTCTATCTAGCCAAATAAAAATCTTGCCTTTTATGGTGGTGATCATTTTCAAGGTGGGAAGTTCTTACAGACAAATCAATTATGGAAAAAGTAATTAGAGAAAATTTTTATCCTTTACTTTTATTAGAATTTTGAATATTCTCAATAGATCATTTGTTGGCAGATTTACTCAGTGTTTTCTAAATTTAAATTTCAAAATTTTAAATTTAAAAACATCTTTAAAAATTTTTTAATTTAAATTTTAAAAATTAAATTTTCTAAATTTTTAACAGAAAAGAAAGGATAGGATTAAGGGTGTTTCATTAAATTTCTTCATGGATTTCATTACTAAATGTCATCTTTCAAAGCCATTAGGGATTTTCTTTTTTCTTAAAGAACTCTGCACTTCTCTAGGAATTGCCATGTTGAGACCAATCGTGATGACTTATTTTAATAGACAGAACCTTATTGTTGATTAAATATGCCAAGGAAACATTCATTTTTGGGGTATTTCTTACTACACTGACCTTTGAAAACCAAAGAGCTTTTTTTTTTTTAAAGATTTTATTTATTTTTGAGAGAGTGAAATCATGAGCAGGGGGAGGGGCAGAGGGAGACAAAGACTCCCTATTGAGCAGGGAGCCCAATGCCATGCATGGGCTTGATCCCAAGATGCTGGGGTCATGACTTGAGCCAAAGGCAGGTGCTTAACCGACTGAGCTGCCCAGGTGCCCCCCAAGAGCTTTTTCTTTCACTTTATCAAATATTTAATTGGTTTTTCTTCAGATGCATACTTGCAGAAACAATGTGTTTGGAAACAACAACAACAATAATAATACAGATGCAATTGAGAAATTTTATATACTGTGAATTACGCTTTATATGCTCTTTATATTATATTTTAGTATGTACCTAATTATTGTACAAGCTGTTTACATAAAAGTCAGATATGCTATACTTCATGGAAGATGTAAGGAGTTTTCAAGCATAATTTTGACTCTGTGATTTTTGCATGCTCTCACTTGAGGCATTAGCTCCTGGGAAGATGTGGTACTACTGTATTCAAAACAGAAACAAGCCGTTTTTATTCACCTTTCTAAAAAAATTAAGATGAAATTCCACTATGAATACATCAATATATACTCTGAAGAGCCTAGGTCTCTTTATAAACATTTAAATTAAATGACATGTAAATGTTCAGCAAATTTATACCAGCCACCAGGTCTCTTGAGTATGGAAGCATCAAATGTCACGTATCCAAAAAAATCAAGTACACTTGTTATTCTCAATTCAGAAACTGAATAACTGCCTATGCCTTTGGATACTCTTCTTTCTGTCTCTATTTTTTCTTTTTCTTTTTGTTTCTCAAATGTGAATGAAACAACTAAGAGTATTTGACATCTTTAACCTTTAAGGGAATCCTCAAAGCATTCCACGCCCTCCTGAACATCACATGAGCCTGAATGGAGGTGGGACAACTTGCCTCTAGAGCACATCTGATTTCCAACCTGCAACCTCTTACTTTTAAGCTTTAAAAGTCTCAGAAATTGCAAAGAAAACAATATAAAAGCATCTCATAGATTAACAGACCATTACTGGTCCTCGACACTTTAGTAGATGAAACCCCCTTGATCCCAGACTATAAAAACGCCTTCTGAGGACTATTGAGCTCCTCTTTGATTCTTGGCCCAAGTCTTAATTTTCTCACAGTGCTGAAGCTCTGTATTTCATTAGAGATATCATCTTAAATCCCTGTGTGCCCCTACTTGTTTTAATGGGGTTTCTCTTCTCCAGACTCATCTGTATCTATTTCGAAGGTGAACAAATAAATATCAAAATATATTTTTAAAACCTATTGATAATAAAGACTGGGTTGGGCTTTTTATTTGCTTTTTAGATAAAGCCCAGGGGTCAGAAGCCTGATTTTCTTCATTTTAGTCTCATATAATCACTCCATACGGAGTCCTTAGGTTAAAAACACTCCTGTTAGGACTGGGTCCAGCTTTTATTCCACACCTTAAGTTATTCTTGTACTTTCTGTTTCAACTAAATTTACAGAACCCCAAATGTTGATAATCAAAAGTAAAAGAATCTTTTCACTCTACACAACAAAAATAATAATGTCAATAGAATGGGGTCTAGAGTTTCCCTGTAAAAGCAAAATATGAAAACCTGAATCCTTGTACAAGCCCAACCTTTAGTGTGCCAAATGGTGTTTGTTCTGCATTCTGGCTACTTTTTTGTAGATGCATTCCAATCTACACAGACACACACACACACACATACACACAAAACAAAACAAAAACAACAACAAAAATGTGTTTTTTTTTCTTTCCCCCTGAGGTATTATCTAATCTACAGCTTGATCCACAAAAACATAGCCTACAGATCACGGGTTCATTTTTAGTTGTTTAACATGATAATAGCTCCATTGTTTTTTCTCTTTTTTTTTTTTCTTGATAGTATAAATAACACATGCTTGTTGAAGAAAATTTCTCAGTATGAAAAAAGAAGAAAATAAGGCCGACTGAAATTATTTTGTCCTGTAGTATTTTTTTAGCTAATTAAATTATTTAGTCAAAACAAATTATTTGTCATGGCATTCATCACAATGGAAAAAAGTGTGTAGACAGACAGGAAAGCCCCCACCTCTCAGGACTTTGCAATGCAAAACTACCTGCCTATGTCTTTGGGTCAGTCATTTGTCACTGAGTAAATTATTAAAAAATCAATCCAATTGTTCTAAAATTACATTAACATTATGTAAGATACTAAGCTAATTAGATACAAATGATTTTAGCTACAAGCTACATCATGATGATTTCAATAGAATTATCTGCCATAAGTATATAAAGAGATCAAAATATAGAGTAGATATTAAATGCTTTATACTATTAGCAAGTTACAAGTCCTAGGAGAAAGGACAGGAACATCGTTTGAGGCATGATTAAGGCAAAGATAATTCCCCTGACTTTTATATTTAACTAACAAGAAATTTAAATGTTTCATATTCGAAATTGTCAATCAAACCACGGGCACTTGAAGTTGAATTAAACACTTTTATAAGGAAGATAAAATTATTCAAATTTACTCTTATTCTAAATTAAATAATCTTGTTATATGGGTTCAGTTCAGACAAATGTGTTTAAGTGCATCTAATCACACTATCATTGGACCTACATGAACATTGATTTCTACACTTAAAAAATCATTTCTTTATCTGAACATTAAAAGCCCATATTACAGAGGTAGGTAGGTGGGAGGCAAGCATAAAATTGATTCAGACAAATTCCCAAAATTACTCTTCCTGAAAAGCAGTACCATACAAAGGAGGGTGGATGGAGTTTGATGGCCAGCTGGGGAAATCACTGTTATTACCTGACCTCAGACAAATGAGAACATTAGTTTTCTAACGAAAAAGAAAGAGAGTAATAACCTATTTTGTGAGAATGGTGATGAATTTGGTGGGAAAAAAATGCATAGACAGAGTCCCTGGAACAATACAGATTCTCAAAAAAGTTTTGGTTTACTTCCATTCCTTATGAAAATAGGAACAACACTCTCCCATAAAAATGAAAATAATCCAACTGTTCACTAAAGGCTTTTAGTTAGCATCTGTGAGGAACAGTGTTACACAATGTGTAATGTATATTAAAGCAACATTGTCCCCACTTAAGGAACCCTATAATCTAAGCTTGGCAAAGCAGATGAATTTAAAGAACCTGAGTACAAAGGGGCTATCCATTCTAGAGACACTTTTATATGCCATCCTGAAAAATAGCACCCTGGCCTGAAATAATGAGATACTGTTTGGTTAATCATTCACCCTTGCCACAATAAATATATTAAAGAAATCAATTCGTTAAAAAAACAGATTGTTTATTGTGGGTTATTAATTTTAAAAATGATCATTACTAAAGCTAGTTGATAATTTGTACACAATATAATAACATACCGCCTGATCTGAAGATATATAATTGTGTATATGTGTACACATGTGTGTATAAATGTAAGTACACATATACATATATTTATGTATATTCCCAGTATTTCTGCAAAATATCTTATATGATTTACAAAAATACATATAATGTGATGAAAAATAATAAAACAGATAATTATAATCAGAGGGAGACAGAGAGAGAGAGACTCTACCAGAAAAAAAGACTAAGAAAAGTTTAAAGCTGGTAAAAGCAGGCCTTACAGTCATGAAGTCTGTTACTAAATGTCTATTGTTAATTTGTTTCTGATTTTCCTAGTGCCCAACAGAGGTCAAAACAGAGAGGAAACAGACTCCAGAATCCCAGTTGCAACAAAGAAGCGATATTTTTCCTTAACATTGTGATTCAGTAGAAGTTTCTCCAGTGAGGGTTCTCACAATATTAAAGGACAAAGTAGACAATATATGCAATAGCATCCCTTAATACATAAAGTAGATTTATTTTTTAAGGAACTCTATTCTGAGAATACCACGGTGTAAGTCTAGTGAACTAAACTGAAATTTACTTTGTGGGGAAAATCCTCTGGAAAGAATGTTACTGGCCAAATCATAAAATAAAGGAGTACAAAAAGACTGGTGCTCCTGTCTCATTTTCTCACTTATAAAATGAGAGAAGTAGGTTACACCAGTTCTAAAGTTTTGGCTCAACACAGAGCCTCAGAATAGCTCATCTGAATGCTTGGAAACTAATATTTCTATAAAAAGAAGAACAACAAAAATGTCATTAGTAAAGCTAAGAAAGGGAAACATTTGGAAAGGAGAGGAATGGAACTTGGCAATCTATCATTTCTCTGGATGAAATACATGAAGAGAAAACTAGGACCAAATTTCACAAACTGGAGGTCTGTTGGCACTGAGCTTTGTTTGATTCCTTCCAGCAAGCATGGTGCTTTTTAACTCATTGCCAATCTTTAAAAATTGGAAGTTTTCACATAAAAATGTGAATTTCTGGCTTCTCCTAAATGAGTCAGAAATACGCTTAGATGGTAACAATCAGCTGAAGCTGCATATCCAAGGTCATACTGTCTAGTACAAAGTCACATGCTCCTCAGTCGTCTCCACTGTGAAATTAGGTCACCTGCCTTTCATCATGGGGCTTGTGCTATTTGCTTCATGTTACGGATTAAGGAGAACAGAACATGTAAGATCTCATATCCAAATTTCCCTTTCAAAGGTGAGAAGATGATAGATGGATGAAAGCAGTTTATTTCAAGAAAAAATAGACTTACTTCTTGGTGGAAATAAAGAAGATGCCTATCTATTTAAATATGATCAGTTAATCTGATCTGGAAATGTAGAGATGTTGGCCAAAAAGCACAAACTTCCAATTATAGGATGAATGCATTCTGGGGATCTAATGTACATCATGGTGATTATAGTTAATAATACTGTATTATATGCTTGAAAGTTGCTAAGAGTCTATGTCTCAAATATTCTCACCACAAAAAAAAAAAAAAGCCACAGTGGAGATATTAGCTGAAGCTATGATAGCAATTATTTTGCAATATGTAGGTATACCAGATCAACACGCTGTGCATCTTACAGAAAGCGTTATGTTCTCCATAAGCCAGAGAAATAAAATGCAAAGTACGGGAGAGGAATCTGAGATTAGAATACACGTAAGAGCTACATTAATTAATCACAATGTACTAAGCTTATCTAGATCTTGAGTCACATAAAGAAATTATAGACATTATAAAAACAAATATGATCTGTTTTGGGGCACCTGGGTGGCTCAGTCAGTTAAGCAGCTGCCTTCAGCTCAGCTCATGATCCCAGAGTCCTGGGATCGAGCCCTGCATTGGGCTCCCTGTTCAGCAAAGAGCTTGCTTCTCCCTCTCCCTGCTTCTCTGCCTACTTGTGCTCTCTCTCTCTCTCTCTATCAAATAAATAAAATCTTTAAAAAATATATACAATCTATTTAGCCCATTTTGATTACTCTTCCAGTTACACAGTACCAGAAGGCATTTCTGTTTTACATATAATCTTATACAATAACTTACTTCATAAAAATAATATATTTTGCTTTAGCATGTTGCCTTTACTTCAAAGTATCCTGGACCAGTGGAGAAAACAAATAATGGTATGTCCAAAAGAACCATCTAAGAGAGACAAAGAAAGTATCTCAAAAATTCATCTCACTTCCAAAAACCTATGAGCACTAATTTTCTTCAAGTTTTACTGGCATGTGGAAAAAAAACAAATTATGTATTTTCGAATTATATAAAGATATTACAGACTCGGGTGGGCAACATGTGTTTCTGCTTATCAACACAAGCACATTAGACCTATTTTAACCATTACAATAGTAGCATGACCTGGAATAGAGCCCCTCATCAGGCTGTATCTTAATAACATTAAATTCATTAATATGAGATTGAATATGAACTCTATAAGAGCCTGAAACCTGGCTAAATATCTAGAATAAACTGGGTCTACAAAAATATTTTTTTTAATATTAGAAAGAAATGCTTAACAGAGTGACCTGGAATTAGAAGTTCCATGTCATCTTGCCTGGTGTTAATTTAGTTCTTGTAACATTTTTGTCAGTTATAGAGTTGCTAACCATGCTATGAAGGATATAAAAACAAAATGGAAAAATCATTCAGGATATAAAGTTCTGATTAGGAGGAAGTTACTGAGCCTCTGCTGTATACAGTACATGGTGGCTTGTCAGTTTACGGTACCTCATTGGAGCTCCTCAATCCACCTGTGAATTAGGGTTAATTTCTCCGTGCTCTTCTGATACACTAGAAAGGAAGGGTTAAAATACTTAGAAGAACAGTAAAAACAAAATCACCACAAAATCCGTAAGAAAGCTCAATACATAATATTATCACAGAAAGTATAAAGAACAAATCTCTCATCCTGCCAAATTCAGACCAAACTGTACCCACGGTTCTCACCAAAGCAAAGAGACTCTGGAGCAAAGGGCGTGTTAAGGCAGTGAAGGCAGCAACTAAGCAGGAAGGGCCCAGCTTCCCGTCTCTTCCTTTTCCAATTATCTTTTTTCAGTGTTAAGAACCAAAATACAGTAAAACTTCAATAACTACACTAGAATCCCTCATTAACTGCTGGGTTTTTTGCCTATGATTTTTGGGAGACAGTGTCAAATCACACACATACACACACAAAATTCATAGTAGATTTAATTAAACAAATACATACAACACTTGTAATATATCCTGGGCTCAGTTTAAATTTAACCTCAAACCCTGTGAATCTTTTCCATTCAAATGTGTGCAGTAAAAACTGGTCTACGGGGTAAGGCTAGCATGCAACATAGACTTACTAGCTCCTAGAGTTAAAGAGGGCTAAGTTCAAAACCCCACTTTCCTGCTTGCTTGTTAGTGTATTAATCTGTGTAAAATGGGAAATATTGACTTCATAGGACTGTTAAGATAATTGAATGAAACCATCCATTTCAAGCACATAGGAAGCGTGCATTATAATGTCACCAATGCAGTTTTCCCATATAAACTTTTAAAGCAATCAAAGGCGTGCGTGCGCGCGTGTGTGTGTGTGTGTGTTAGAAATCTTTTGGTAATACAGTGAACCCACTACAGATTTTGTTAATGAATGTACTCTAACCTGAAAACACAATTAATTGTAACACCTTATTATATAATTTTTTTTTCAAAGAGTTTGGAGAGGCATGCATGAGTAAAGGGGGAGGGTCGGGGGGGAGGGAAATGGAGAGGTGGGTTCCCAGCAGAGCACAGAGTCCCACAAGGGGATCCATCCCACAACCCTAAGATCATGACCTGAGTTGAAATCAAGAGTCAGATGCTTAACTGACTGAGCCACCCAAGTGCTTCTAATTCTTTCTTTTTAATAGTTTTATTTTCATACTTCACTGAAAAGCAAGAACCATGGTAGAAAGAGAAGGTGTCTGAAAGTCAGCGGGACTGGGTTTGAGTTTCGGCTGTCACTTATTAGCTGGGTGACTGCAAGTTACATGAATTTTCCTATTCTCGGTTTTCTCATAGTTTAAATAATTCTTGGCATAAAGATTAAAGGAGTCCAAATTGATAGTAGCTCTTATCATTATTCTAATGTATGTAGTTATTCACTCTTTACATTAAAATTTTTATGACAATACTCAATATTTAATTTATATCATAAACAAGGTTTAACATTAAAATATGTAAAGGATATTTTAAAATCCTTGAATAGGGCACCTGGGTGGCTCAGTCATTAAGCATCTGCCTTTGGCTCAGGTCAGGATCCCAGGGTCCTGGGATAGAGCCCCTCATCAGGCTCCCTGCTCAGTAGAAAACCTGCTTCTCCCTCTCTCACTGTGTCTCTGTCAAATAAATAAATAAAATCTTAAAATAAAATCCTTGAATAAAATGGCTTTGTTTTACTACTCATTTCTGTGATTTAAAAGATAAATGAATTTAGTTAATCAGAAGAACAAATGGTTTTTAATTTTCCGAATTATTGACATTTGTTGAGGCACGCGGCCTCTTCCCTTGGGTGAGATAGGCAGAAATGTTAATGGGTTAGAGAAAAGGAATACATCATACTAAAATATTTAGGGAAATCCGTGTGGTCACATGTTAGTACTCTGGAGCCGCAGTAACTTTCCTGATGCTTTTTCCATGAGACACCAACACAGGAATTATTTTTCCATTTTTGTCATGCTCAGACATGAAGGTAATTCAAAGCATAAAAGATGCGCTTTTCCACCTGGATAGAAGAATAACAATAACATAGTTTTGTATAAAGAATCTAAAATCATTACTATGTTGTTTGGGCTATCTCAGAAAGAACCAAAAATCCCGCAGTGAACTCCAGCAACAATAGATTTTTAAATCAACAGCTGGTTAACATTACAAGAATGAATGATGGAGCAAAAGTGACGGCTGGATAGGAGCCAGGGAGGCCAAGAGATACTGGAGATAATTTCGGTATTTTAAAGGGTGATTTTCTTCAGTGCCTCTGACCTGGTGCTACATACATCTTAATTTAAGGTGACAGATAGTGTGATAAAAAACAAAGTACAATTATAATTTAAACCCAAAGTATCTAAACAAATAGAAGTGTCTTAACGGTGGTATATTTTCCAATCAGGGCAAAGCATTCACTTTGCCCAACCAAGATCTCTTTGTTAAATCCTAGAAATAACTAGTGTTCCATTTAGAACTGTTTCATGTCTCTCTTTTTTTTTTTTTTAATTGAGAATAAATTGTATCTGTTTTATGGTCAAGTTAAAACAAGACTTCTACCTAGACGCTTGACAGGTAAAGCCACACCAATCTTTTCAGCTTTAAAACCAGTCAAGGAAAAAAAAATTGGTTTTATGCTTCTCAGACTAGAAAACAAAGTTATGAGAGGTTTTTCCCTCCAGATTTAGTGTAAATGTCCCCACCTGACGCTCACAAAAGCTGAACTATCAAACGGAATGAGGAGGCTGAGGTTCAACACCTGCGCTTTCAGGGCTGCCAACAAAGGAAGACGGAGCTTTCCAGCTACACACCTGCTGGATGGGTGGATGCCTTTAACCTCCTCTGCTCGCGATGAGTCCCCACAAGACCGAAGTGGAAAAATACAGTCTTCAAAGGGTGACGCTCGGAAGAGCAAGCAGAAAAACCTGTGGTATATTCCAAGGTTTAAACGCTTAGTTCATAGAATTTATCTGGCGACATGCTCCGAAGGAAACTGTATATACATAGAAAAAAAAAATTTAGTTGCTCCTAAACAAAACTAGGGGAGGGGGGAAGCAAAGTTCTAAAAACACCGAAGGAAGATAAATGATTTTTTAATTTTTTAATTTTTTATAAACATATTTTTATCCCCAGTGGTACATGTCTGTGAATCGCCAGAGATAAATGATTTTTTAAAGGAAACTAAACTTATGACATTAGGTAGCAGGTATCGTAGCCAATTTTTATGTTATTCCTAGAAAATGTATCAAGCGTAAGTAGAGCAGAAACATATTTCTAGAAAAAAAACATTTTTGAGATACACTTATCTCACAAATACCAGACATGAATTTATGGCCCTTACACATTTACTTGCACACTTAATTTAGTGTCATATGTATTCATATCATTTAAAAAATAGTATACAATCATTTTAATCTACTCTTGAAACCTTAAGTTGATAAATAGATGAGTCACAGAGAAATGAACAAACAGAGTATCTGTTTGGGAAAATGTTTAACCCAACTGCTTTTAACTAGAAGAAAAAGAAAAATTCTAATAATTGGGTAATGTGAAGTATCACATTATGTAAAATCCAAAAGATTTCACTTTGTGGCACCACTTAAAATAGCATTATTTGTAAAAGATAATAAAGTATTGGGACTTTGTATATGTTAAAGCAATTGGGACTTCATTACATTTAAGAAATATTTTCAAATACTGGGCTAAATGCCTATGTCATCAAACAGCAAGATGACTTTAAAGCATTTAATGTATAAAATAATTTATTAAAATTACCATATATAGCTAAAAGGATTTCAAAAAACAAGATTTTTGATGTGCTTTCACAATGGTTTAGAAGCACAGAAATCATTTCTTTTCATTGATTAAAAAACAGGGATATTCAGGTATACCGCCCTCATTTATAACACTGCAATTTGTTTCAAGGCTTGAGGGGGAAAGCTCAAAGTTTGTGTGCATTTCCAATGTTAGATGTGGGCAGGAGCAGAATCCCTTTGGAGTTTCTGGAAGATGAAAAAGAAAACAATTTTCTTTCATGCTCTTTTCTTAATAGAGATAGAACAGATTTGTGAAGCTGCCACCTAGCCAAATATCAAACTCTGGAATTCTTCCCAAAAGTCATGAGTGAGTACTTTTTATATTCAAATAAAGTGATTTAGTCATTTGTATGATATAACCGTTCGAGAGAGAAAGTCCACATACCAAACCAGAGCATCACCAGAATGACCTATATGTCAGTGACCATCCTTCTAACCCATGCTTGAACTTTGGCAAGTAGTTAAAATTCACACTGGATTGTCCACTACCTATAAATGAAGCTAAAATGTGCTGACAGTGTGAGGATAAGGTTCGAGCAAGCTAATAGGTTTTAATGTCTGAAACTTTTGGTAATCCGGCTTTAAGTGTCATGGGTCTTTCAAGGTGGATTCCGTCTGTCCTATAAAGTTATGTATTGAAACATAGTGCATCCCTTTGATCTCCTTTGTAAAAACCCTATGAAGTCAACAAAATGCCCCCATTGACTCAACAGCCAGATCCCCAAACTGTTGACATGAAAGATTTTAACACTTGTAAGTGTTGGTAAACAGTAAGTGAGCTATGTGTTGAAAGCCTGTCAGTAAAAAGATGTGGTGATGGGCCGAATCTCTCCACAAGTATGGGCTGTCCTACCGATATTTTGTACCAAAATGAGGCAAAAGAGCATGGCTTAAACCAGAATTGGGGCTGATAATGTCCACTCACATAAAATCCCAAAGCTATTCTCTAATAAGGCGTTTATATTTTATTTTCAAATCATTTAAGTTAGTGGGAAAATATATCTCTGCGACATAGACTCATACCATGGTAAAGAACATAAAGAATATATGCATGTGTGTGTGGATTTACGTGTGTATGTATGAATTTTGTTTGTTTATAATGTTACACATTTGTACGTATATGCATATTGTATATTCAAGACAGGGGCATAGAGGAGACAGGGTACAGAGAAAATTATGTTGACTTTTTCGGTCAGAACAACCCAAGTCCAAATACTGGCCATTACTGCTGAGTGGTCTTGAGCATTTTTCCTGTCTTTAAAAATGAATAAGTACTAAAAACCTACTTCACTGATTTTTAGATTGAGATCAGCTATATTAAGCACCTGGAATAATAGCAATCAACAACTACTATTTTTCTTTTCCTTCCCTATGTCAATGTTATACCCAGAGTTGGGTCCAAGTTTTTAATACAGTTTTAGAATTTAATTAGCCTGCTGCTTCAGCATTAACATACGTCCTCAAGTTCTTGAGACATTGAACATGGGCTTGGTAGGCTCTTTTTGAATGACAAGGAAGTGTAGTCCTTCCGAAGTTTGCAATTCCCTGTTGATGTATCCCCTACAAGGCAAAATCTTGTCCATCATTCAACAACTAGGTCAGGTGTCACCTTCTGTGAAGATTCCCACAATCCTGCTGGACGGCAACAATTAAATATTCATTTCTCCCTTCTCCCAAATCTTGGCTCATGCCGTTATCATAGCACTTATTGTATTCCATTATACTTACTTCTTGTCATTCTGCTATCGTTGTGCTTATAAAATTGTATTATAATTACTCCTTGTCCTATCTGCTTTCTCTTAGAGAAATTGAGTTCCATGAAGTTAGGATCTCTGTCTTAGTCTCCCTGATATTCCCAGCATGTAGTACAGAGCCTCGCAGATAGAAACAGATAACAGAAAGATAGAGGGAAGCAGGAAAGGAAACCAGAAATATTTGCCTGCTTTTCTTACACTGTGTCTTTGATCCCATACTCACAATGAGTAAGGTTTAAATAGATAAACAGTGGTCATTAACCAGAAGAATCAAATAGTTATAAGCCTTTCCCGAATTTGGGGATATGATTCAATATTATTTCAACATCTCACTCTTCAGCTGCCTCAAAGATCTGCAAATTTTCTAACACCATCTAGTCAAGCATATGACAGATGGCTCTGAGATCAGCACTTTATTTTTGTGTGTGAACCAACAAATGTTCTACCCAGTGGCATATGTGTACACATATTAGCAATGTTAGATGCTTTGAGCTTGCAAATAGAGCTCTAACTGAGGAAATGTACATGCCATGTGAATTTATATAAACATGTGAGCCTTTCATTTAATTCAAAATGAGTACTTATAAATGTCCATTTATAGATTTATTCCCTTTTCTCATTTAATTAGTCTTATTCAGCTTCCCTTTGGGAATTTCCATTTCAGCTTCCCCTCTGAATTTCCATTCAGCTTCCCCTCTTGGGCATTTCCATTTACAACACACACACACACACACACACACACACACACACACACACATCTAGATACATATATATGCATAGGTGTCACTGTCTCTCAGTCATACCCAAGAATAGGAACAGAGTCTTGTGCATTAATTGTATACTCAGCACCTAGAACGCTGCATGCGCTGACTTATTTGTTAAGTGAGTAAATTACTATATATGGGTATTATCCATAGAGGATTCATAATAACTTTATATGGACATACATGAAATTACAAAGTTTAAATCAAATACTAGAAGATACCATTGAAATGCTGAGGATCAGAACTGAGGAGGTTAGCAGATTAAAGTGGATTCTTGAAATACAAAAGGATGCTTGAAAATATTTTTTAAAGATTTTTTAATTTATTTATTTGACAGACAAAGATCACAAGTAGGCAGGGAGGCAGGCAGAGAGAAAGGAGAAAGCAGGCTCCCTGCCAAGCAGAGAGCCTGATGTGGGGCTCAATCCCAGGACCCTGGGACCACAACCTGAGTCAAAGGCAGAGGCTTTAGCCCACTGCACCGCCCAGGCACCCCAGGATGCTTGAAATTATATCAGGTGATTTCTTTAAGTAAGATCAAGTCAATTTGAAACCTTTACATATCCCCCTTACTAACCAAGAATCCCTTGAGACTACCAGATAAAACATGAGCAGCCATGGTGCACATTTCAGTGGGGTACATTTTTATTACCACAGCAGTAGGCAAATTTCAAAGCTCCAGGGCAATAAGAAAATGGAGTCAGCAAAGGAGTAGAAAACAAACATAGTTTTCAATGATTGTGGTCTCTGGACTGCCGCCCCCAGTGTCAAAAACCTACAGCATCCTCTGACCCTCTGGAAGACCTGGGCAGTGGGTATGCTGTGTTGTACATCAACAAAGGTCAACACATAAACCATTCATCCTGTCATTCTACCTAAGACGTATATTCTCCATCCATGCCAGGAAGCTTCACCAATCAGCCCCAGAATTGTAGGATCAAAGAACTCACTAGATTGTAACTTCGTCACAAGATGAATACAGCAGAGATTTGTTATTCTTGCCTCCCCCAGAAACTGATCCGCTACACAAGAAAGGTAGCAACCCCTTGGTTCCCTCTGTGGAGAGAGAAAGAGACAATAGTCCGGGTTAGCCAGGACAGGAGCAAGAGACAGACGCTGGCTGATTCATTACTCCTGAGACCTTGCCTCTTTAGGGTGTGATGGAAAAGAATGAAAAAAAAAAAAAAAAACAGAGCTAGTCCAAGTTTATTCCAGGCATGGGAAGCAGAGTATAGAGTCCAGCTGTGTACTGACAGTATTATGAGCTGAAGTATATTCTAAATGTACCATCTTTGTGGCTTGATCCTGACATAGGATTCTTTTAGATTGATGACTCTATCTATGCTTTTTTTTCCATGAGTTTCCTAAGTTCCTTAAATTTTTTTATTGAGTGTCAAGTTTTCTAGGATAGCCATCATCTCTTCTCTTCCATTCTTGCTAAAGAAATCTCCAATCCCTGTGCCCATGGTTATTAAAGAGAATATGACACAAGATCTGTAAATGGGAAGAAACTAAACATCATGTAGTCCAGCCACCTCATCTTTCAGATGAAGGAAGTGAAGCTTGTTATTTGTTCTAGATCATTATATCCATTTAATGGAACACATGGAACTTTGGTCTTTACCTTGCTAATTCCACTGCTATTACCAGAATAACAATATACTCATGGTAAGAACTCTCTCTATTATTCTAAGTTGCTATAAAAAAAAGAAGCTCGCCATTAGTTTACCTTGAATGTGTTCAAGCCCTTCTTCCTTCTTATCTGTATTATTTTTTTGACATAGGGATATGAAATGGGAGAGATCTAATTTGAACATAAAACTGTGCTCCTCCCTGGGATTCTGACATGTCTGGTGATACTAAAGCATTTTCTGGTACAAATATACAATATAAATTGTCAATTTCATTTATTAAACAATTATGTACTGAATACTACAATTATGTAGAAATACCATGGGCTGCATACTATGATAGACAGTGGAGATGCATTAATGACCAAAAGAGGCATTGTTCCAGCCCCATGGGGCTTACAGCCTAGTGGGGGAGACACACACACACACACACACACACACACACGCACGTGCATATGCACACACACAAACAATCATCTGCAAAAGATCTATATAGTGCTAAGTACTGTGAAAGAAATGTATAAAGTTGGGGATTAGGTTTGGGCAGGAATATATACTTCACGTCAAGCACTAAATGAAAATGGGCATTTTCCTACAAGACATGAACATTTATAGAACTGTGCTTAGGAGAAAATCTTTTGGTTTTGGATAAACCTTTCCCGATCCTTTGGTAATTGGCCAATGCCCTTATTCTACATTATTAAGTATGCACTGCACAAAACTAATTCTAATTATTGGTGAACAATTAATGTTCATTAAAGATACGGTTATTCATTCACTTGAAACTGCCCCAGTGTACATCTTGGTGAGTTTAGACCAACCCTCATCTGCAAGGATGAGCAAATTCTTCAGTGTCACACCCCTTCTTCTTCCATGCTCTGGTTCAGAAATGCTTCACAGACTCAACCCTCTTTAATTATTTGTTGAAATGAGAGTAAATTCCAATTAAATTCCTGCCCTTGTTTTCAAGTTTCTGGCGGGAGCTCATACTTACTCATACCCTTGACAGGAGATGGTTCTCATCTACCTGGAGGACTGAACACTGAGCAAATGAACAAGTTGGGGAGAAATTAACAAAAAGGTTGAACAGGAAAGGGAGATTCAATGAGCTCTTTAGTTATCCTCTACCTATTTAGAGCTGTCATATACCCCACAATATACTAGTGATAAAACATAAAAGAGAAATAAACTACATGTGAATTTCACATAATTTGAAGAAAACCAAAGTTTCTAGAAGAAAAAGTTATGAAGATAACAGTCATTTATAATTTAATAGTTTCCACTTTGACTCACATGTTAATTATATTAAGTGAACAGTACAGTACATGGTTCACACTTCTTTAACCATAAAGAGTAACCTGTGCACCCCCACAAAGCTATCAATAGATTGCTAATGCTTCTGAGAAGATAAAAATAGGGTGGTTTGGATTTTTTTTAATACACATAACATGGTTTAAATAAATTAGTACTTCATTCTAAATAAAAATTCAGGTCTAGTAAAGAGTATGAGACACAACTCAATCTTTACAAGCATGGTCAAAACTGTTGAATCATTTAAAGCAGGGTTTCCACCACATATATGATGACTACAGGACATCGTAATTCTCAAGTTCAGATTCTAGGCATGAGACAGAAGAAGAGCGGTAAAGGTAGGAATTGAAAAATATAGAATGAAGGTTCAAGCATTGCAGTAGACAGAATGGACTATGGAGTAAGAAGGAACATAGATTTAGCCTCATAACTCTGGAGCTGACATAGTAACCCAGAAGCTGTTAAGGGTTGGTCATACAATGAGACTTACCAAATCAAAATCTCAAATGATTTGGAATCATATACAGTTGTTTTCTTGGTAAATTCATTTATAGATAATTTTAAAATTTTAAAAATTTGGAAGAGAATGGATTTCTCAAAATGCATTTAAGTAGCCATTCCAGTGTAGGTTTTGCATAGAATTTTAGCCAGTATGTTGATTTTCCACTTTGTGTTTATCCCCTTTCAGATTTTCAATCCCTAATTTTTAAAAAAATGACATGGTTTTGAGGTCTATAAAATACTGGTGATTTTTTAAGATGTCCCTTCTTCAAAAAGGGGAAAACTCAAGATTATGTATGTTCTAAACATACACAATTTATAAAATGTACACAAAATAAAAGAAACTAGAGCAAATAGGAGAAACTTTTCTTAGTGATCACAAAGGACAGGATAGAGGAACAACTTCCTGGGAGAAGAAAAAATATATGGATTGAGACAGATTGTGGATTAGATGGCCAATATACTGTGGACAATTTTCTACTCATTTGGAAACATGTACATATGCACAGCACCTATAAAATGACAGATAATGGAGCCACAGCAATAAATTTGTATATGATATTTCAAGTTGTGAGGGAGTCTTCCATTGGGGGTCCCAAAATGTTGCTCCCTAACCAATCAAGACCAACAGATAGGCTTCTGTGCCTCAGTGTCTCCATTTATTAAAAGGTCCTCAAAGTTTAACCATGTCTATAGTCCTGTGAGGTACTTCATGCAAAAATCACTCTACTGTGGTGTACTACCTCTAAAATTCTGCTTCACGTAAGCTGTTTTAGAGCCCCAGAAGTAGAAAAAAAAAATACAGTTCACTTCACTCCCCAAGCTTCTTGCAAATTTTCCCTTTAAGCACCATTATTATGGCAAAGAAATTTCTCTGTGTTTCAGGTCAGTACCAGGTCAAACCAGAGGTTTATTTTGTAAATAAAAGTGTGACCCATAAAGTGATTTGCTTCGTTTTCCAGTGCAAATGTTATTTGAAGTAAAGATAATACGTTTGTAATTGATATAATCTTTTACTCTGCATCAGCTTTGTCCAGCGGGTGTTTTCAGACTACAAGAGAGCTCTTTGCATGCTTCTACTTGCATGCATTCAAGGCTCTGGATCAGAATTTGCTAGTTAACATTCTTCTCAAGTCTTGTGACTCTGTGAAGGTTAGTGAGTATTGTTTTTGAAGAAAAAGTTACAGCAACAAGCAAAAGAAAAAAAAAAAACCTTATGTAATTTATATTTACCTCATTAGATGGCAGCACCACATTCAAAACCAAAGTCTAAAATTTTGGTGAAGGATGGGATATCTCTTAGAAGCTGTAAAAAAGAGAATTAAATTTGCTAAAATCAAGTATTTACATGAGCTCTCTCTACCATATCTTGAATGTATCCATCTAAATTCAAATATAATGTTTGAAAACAGATTTAACGTCACACAGAATTACATTCCTGCTCATTCTTTCAAAACAAAGGCATTGAGCTCCTACTATGTGACCGACCAGGACTATTCTAGATACTTCAGTTCCATGTGTGAACAAAATCATGATCCCTGCCTGCCGGATGCTTACATTCTAAAAGAGGAAGGGGGACATTTAATGGAAATAGAAATGACATATTAGTATATTATCTAGTATGTTAGAAAATGATGAATGCCTATAGGAAAATAATGTAAAGTAGGGTAAGGGGAATCAGACATGCTGGGGTAGGAAGTCAGATGTAATAAATATTACTATTACATACAGTTAAATAACAGCAAAGACTGCAGGGAGATGAGGGACTTTGTCATGCAGATCCCTGGAAGAAGTTTCTTCCAAACAGAGGAAATCATTGATACTAAAGACTAGGATATTGCTGAAATAGAGTAAAGATGGGTGGATGGGTAAGAAATTAGATCAAAGAGGAGAACATGTAGGGAGAGGGAGCAGATAATGTAGGGCCTTGTAAGTTATTTTAAGAATGTTGGCTTTTACTGAGTTAAACAGGGACATGTTGCAAGGTTTTGAACAGAAAAGTGACCCAATCTGAGTTAAATTATAAAAAGCATCATAATATGTGTTGTATAGAGAATAGAGCAGCCAGAACGTAGGGGCAAGGGTGAAAGCAGGGAGACCAGTAAGGAGGTTGTCATACCATCTATGTGAAAAGTGACAGTGGTTCAGATCACCATAGCATGGTGGGGAAGTGAGGTGCAGCCAGATTTTAGATAGAGTTTGAAAATAGACCCAACAGTGTTCTGGACAGATTGGATGGAAGGTGTAAGAAAGTTGAGGGGAGTAAAAAATGAACTCAAGGTTTTTAGCCTTAGCGACTAGAAAGATGGAAATGTCATCCACAAACGAGATGACAAAAGCATAGGATAAAATAAATTTGGGGGTGGGGAAGTACTTCTGAACATGTTGAGTTCAATATTAGACATCAAAAAGAGATGCCAAAACAACATCTGGATCTAGTGTTAGCCTGGAGTTCAGAAGGAAGGTCCAAATTGGAAGTGGGATTCACCAGCATGTATGTGACATTTAAAGCCATAACACTGGACAAGATCATCCAAGAAAAGAAGGGAAACAAGGTCTGAGCACTGAAATACTCTAAAATTAAAAGTTAGGGAGGACCTACTAGCAAAGGAAACTGAGGAGGAAGGATAGTGAGCTTAGAGGAAATCTACAGGCTATGGTGTCTTGATGTCAATGCAAGAAAGAAAAGTACTTTTATCAGATAGAAGTGAGATCAAGAGAAAGTTTGGCTTTTAAGATGAGGAAATAACAGCAGACAGAGGGCCAGCCAGAATGATTCAGTAAAGGAGAAAAAAATGATGATATATAGGAGGGAGTGGAGAATTGCTGGAGCAATGTCCTTGAGCAGATGAGGAAACATGGAACCTAGTGCAGGAGTGAAGGGTTGGCCTTAGACAGCCACATGGAAAGTTCAAAAGGCATGAAAGCAAATATGTGGGTGAAGGTACTAACAGATGTAAACGGTGGCTAAGAGAATGTGTGGGAGTAAGTGTACTAGAGAATTATGTGTGATTGCCTGGCATTAAGCAGCCACTTGAAGTTCGTGGTCATGATGCTAACAGTAAGACAGTATAGTCAAATATCTTTCTCTAGCATCACTCAGCTTCACAGGTGCAGGTAGGGAGAGGTGATTTTCACCAAAACTGTGAAGAGAACATCAAAGAAAACCTAAACCCAACAGGAGAAGAGAAATTATAAAGATCAGAGCAGAAATCAATAAAATAGAAACCAAAAGAAGAATAGAACAGATTAATGAAACTAGGAGCTGGTTCTTTGAAAGAATTAATAAGATTGATAAGCCCCTGGCCAGACTTATCAAAAAGAAAAGAGAAAGGACCCAAATAAAAAAAATAATGAAATAAGGAGGAGATATCACAACCAACACCAAAGAAATACAAACAATTACAAGAATATATTATGAGCAACTATACACCAGTAAGGAGATTGAAGGAGTCATCAAAAATCTCCCTAAAAACAAGAGCCCAGCGCCAGACAACTTCCCAGGGGAATTCTACCAAACATTTTTTTTAAGATTTTATTTATTTATTTATTTATTTGAGAGAGGGAGTGCACAGATGAGAGGACAGAGGGTCAAGGAGAGAAACGGACTCCCTGCTGAGCAGGGAGCCCAATACAGGACTCAATCCTGGGACTCCAGGATCAGGACCCGAGCCAAAGGCAGTTGCTTAACCAACTGAGCTACCCAGGCACCCTCTACCAAACACTTGAAGAAGAATTAATACCTATCCTCATGAAACTGTTCTAAAAAAATATAAATGGATGGAAAACTTCCAAACTCATTTTATGAGGCCAGCATTACCTTGATCCTAAAACCAGACAAAGAGCCCATCAAAAAGGAGAATCACAGACCAATATTCTTGATGAACACAGATGCAAAAATTCTCACCAAAATACTAGTCAATAGAATCTAACAGTACATTAAAAGGATTATTCACCATGACCAAGTGGGATTTATTCCTGGGCTGCAAAGTTGGTTCAACATCTGCAAATCAATCAATGTGATACAATACATTAATAAAAGAAAGAACAAGAACCATGTGATACTCTCAATAGATGCTGAAAAAGCATTTGACGAAGTACAGCATCCTTTCTTGACCAAAACTCTTCACAGTGTAGGGATAGAGGTTACATACCTCAGTGTCATCAAAGCCATCTATGAAAAACCCACAGCAGAAGAGTGTAAACCTGGCAATTCACAGACCTGTACCCCTGGGGCTAATAATACATTATATGTTTATTTAAAAAAATTTAAAAAAGAAAAAAGAAAAGCCCACAGCAAATATTATTCTCAATGTAGATAAAATGAGAGCTTTTCCACTAAGGTCAGGAACACAGCAGAGATGTCCATTATCACCACTGCTATTAAATATAGTACTAGAAGTCCTAGCCTTAGCAATCAGACAACAAAAAAGTAAAAGGCATCTGAATTAGCAAAGAAGAAGTCAAACTCTCACTCTGCAGATGATATGACATTTCATGTGGAAAACCCAAAAGACTCCACTCCAAAATTGCTAGAACTCATACAGGAATTTAGTAAAATGTCAAGATATAAAATCAATGCACAGAAATAAGTTGCATTTCTATACACCAACAAAAAGACAAAAGAAAGAGAAATTGAGGAGTCGATCCCATTTACAATTGCACCCAAAATCATAAGCTACCTAGGAACAAACCTAACCAAAGAGGCAAAGAATCTGTACTCAGAAAACAATAAAGTACTCATCAAAGTAATTGAGGAAGACACAAAGAAATGGAAAAATGTTCAATGCTCATGGAATGGAAGAACAAATATTGTGAAAATGTCTATGCCACCTAAAGCAATCTACACATTTAATGCAATCCCTATCAAAATACCATCAATTTGTTTCAAAAAAATGAAACAAATAATCCTAAAATTTATATGTAACCAGTAAAATTTATGTAAAATTTATATGTAACCGAATAACCAGAGGAATGTTGAAAATGAAAACCAAAGTTGGCCGCATCACAATTCTAGACTTCAAGCTCTATTACAAAGCTGTAATCATCAGGACAGTATTGTACTGGCACAAAAACCGACACATAGATCAATGGAACAGAATAGAGAGCCCAGAAATAGACCCTCAACTCTATGGTCAACTAATCTTCGACAAAGCAGGAAAGAATGCCCAATGGAAAAAAGACAGTCTCTTCAATAAACGATGTTGGGAAAATTGGACAGCCACATGCAGAAGAATGAAACTGGACCATTCCTTACACCACACACAAAAATTGACTCTAAATTGATGAAAGACGTCCATTTGAGACAGGAATCCATCAAAATCCTTGAGAACACAGGCAGCAACCTCTTCAACCTCAGCTGCAGCAACTTTTTCCCAGAAACTTCACCAAAGACAGGAGAAGCAAGGACAAAAATGAACTATTTGGACTTCATCAAGATAAAAAGCTTTTGGGGAGCCTGGGTGGTGCAGTCATTAAGCATCTGCCTTCTGCTCAGGTCATGATCCCAGGGTCCTAGGATTGAGTTCCACATCAGGTTCTCTGCTCAGCGGAAAGTCTGCTTCTCCTACTCCCACTCCCCCTGCTTGTTTTCCCTCTCTCGCTCTCACTTCTCTCTCTGTGTCAAATAAATAAAATCTTTTTTTTTTAAAGATAAAAAGCTTTTGCACAGCAAAGGAAACAGTCAACAAAACCAAAAGACAACTGACAAAATGGGAGAAGATATTTGCAAATGACATATCCATTAAAGGAGTAGTATCCAAAATCTATAAGGAGCTTATCAAATTCAACAGCCAAGGAACAAATAATCCAATCAAGAAATGGGCAAAGGACATGAACACATATTTCTGCAAAGAAGACATCCAGATGGCCAAAAGACACATGAAAAAGTGTTCAACATCACTCGTCATCAGGGAAATACAATCAAAACCACAATGAGATACCACCTCACACCAGTCAGAATGGCTAAAATTAACAAGTCAGGAAACGACAGATGCTGGCGAGGATGCAGAGAAAGGGGAACCCTCCTACACTGTTGATGGGAATGCAAGCTGGTGCAGTCACTCTAGAAAACAGCATGGAGGTTCCTCAAAAAGTTGAAAGTAGAGCTACCCTATGATCCAGCAGTCGCACTACTGGGTATTTACCTAAAGATACAAATGTAGTGATCCGAAGGAGTATGTGCACCCAAATGTTTATAGCAGCAATGTACACAATAGCCAAACTCTGGAAAGAACCTAGATGCCCATCAACAGATGAATGGATAAAGATGTGGTGTGTGTGTGTACACAATGGAATACTATGCAGCCATCAAAAAATGAAATCTTGCCATTTGCAATGACATGGATGGAACTAGTGAGTATTATGCTGAGTGAAATAAGTCAATCAGAAAAAGACAATTATCATATGATCTCCCTGATATAAGGGATTTGAGAGGCGGGGGGGGGGCCTGGGGGGCAGGGAAGGAAAAAATGAAACCAGATGGGATTGGGAGGGAGACAAATCACAAGAGACTCTTAATCTCACAAAAAAAAACTGAGGGTTCCTGGAGGGGGTTAGGGAGAGGGTGGTTGGGTTGTGGACATTGGGGAGTGCAGTGCTATGTTGAGTGCTGTGAAATGTGTAAGCCTGATGTTTCACAGGCTTGTACCCCTGGGGCAAATAATACATTATATGTTAATAAAAAAAAAAACTAAAAAAAAAAGAGTTATTTGGATTCAATGAATTGTCAACAAATCTGCATCATCTGGATGCCATAACTTAACTAAATTTGTTCTCAGAAATGTTCACTCTAGCAATGACCTGGAGAAGATTGGATTGCGAAAAGGAGATTGAAAATAAAAAGACTAATGAATTGCTATATATAAGAGATGGAAGGTCCTGTCATGAGACCAAAGCAACATGATGTTGGGGCAGGGTTGAGGAGCTAGAATCAGAAGTCATTTTCCTAATGGAGCTGCCCCTGGTTTTGGCTACACAGAGCATCCTTCCAATTGCTTCATTTTCTGAACCTACAAACTCAAAAACAAAAGAGCTAAGGATGTCTCTGCACCCCAGGAAACAAGAGTGAGAAGCAGATGTGTCAAGAGAGCTTGATCACAGAATACACACCTAGTCTACTGCAACTAGTCCCACTTTTTGCATAGTCCTGGGGCCTACCCTCTTGCAGGGTTACTTGCAAAACCTTTCAGGTGTCAAAAGTCATCTTTTCTCTTCTGAGTATGGAATAATTTCCATCACCATGATTGTGAGGATGTGCTCATGCTTACAGTCAGTCAGCTAAGGACCTCAATGCTGTGTTGAAAGAGTCTATCTATTGAAAGAGGAAATGTTGAAGTAGCAATTTGTTTACATCTATATCCTTTATCATCAGTGACAATTTCATATAGCAGCCGCATAGACAAATGCTATTATGTTTGCAAACGTATGTAAATGTCAATATGGCATCTCCTATAGGCCCAAAGAGTCTCCTTACTAATCAAAGGTCTACTTATTTCTTAATAAAGCTTTCCCCACGTTGAGTTATATCTAACCCATATTTAGGTATGTTATCTTCTGTTGATTTTCTCTTTATTGGTGATCTCCAGCCTTACTCTTGAAATATACACATAGAAAGAAAAAATTTTGCTCCTTTATTCTTATTGTTTAGCATATTCATCCTTTTTTAGAGGTCTCAGAGAGATTTCTATTTAAGTAGTCTCCCTGGTTGATAACACAAGGTAATTAATACATTAGATACTATACATGCAATATATAATACATAATAATTAGTATATAATTTCTTATGATTGATATATAAAAAAACTTCAAAGACTTTTTGAAAGGAAACAATCCCGTGGATGTAAATTATTTGTTAAAGGCTGATCATGCCATGAATTATTTGGAGCACGCGTGAGAATAAGAATTTGCCTTTTATGAGAGTGAAGCAGTTTGTACCCAGGGGACTCCTCTGCCTCTTCACCACCTTCATGTTACCTCCAGGGAGTGAGCCATCATTTTCAATTGCACTGTTGCAACAGGAGGCATTAAGTAACCTATTAAAGTTGAAGGATGGCTGGTCGAATTTTTCAGTTACTTCTGTGGTACTTGGTAATTTTACGGTACACAGGATCTAGTATCCCAAAATAGGCATGGATTTCTTGACCCTTTGGGTCTGTAACAGACTGAGTCTCTGAATTTATGACTTTCTGGGGTTAGAACAATAGAGTTTCTTTAGAAGGTTAACACTCCTCCCCTTTTTATTACCTTCCTTTACCCTAGTTTCAATTTCTCATCTTTCAGTTTTGTTTTCTTTCTATACTCTCTCAGCCTTCCTGCAAGAATTTTTCTCTGTGAGAGGTATGTGTTTGAATAGAGTGAAGTTGGTCTACCCAACAAGCTGCTGGTCAGACTTAGAGCCCTGTTAGGATGTTGTGATGGAAGACACCAGCTGATACATTTCTGTGCTTTGATGGTTTCCTAACTGACCAGGCAATAATTCAACCTGTAATCACCTGATTGTATTACTACCCAAAAACATGTCTTGAAAGCAGCACTCAGGTGAATTTCATCTTCAAATGGGTGTCTAAAATAGCAAAACAGCTTGTGAGGTCTAGCAGTATGCACATAAAATGTTGTTTTGAGCTTTAGTTGTCTCCGAATGAATTCCTTTGTTTCCTAAGTTTCTGATCAAAAATACATGAAGAAGTTGCATTCTTATATATATAATGACTCTTCAAAAACATTTGTGATTTGAAGAACACTGAAATGTTCATGTCATCCTAAATTAATTTTAGATTTGAGAACCAGAATGCACAAAGAACATCTTTGATATGTCTGTGAGAAGGGAATAGCATATATAATGGTAATATCAATGTAGACACATGCTCAAAAATACAACTTCCAAGATTTATTTTTTTGCAAAAGCTTTAATTTTTCTTTCTCTTGTGACTTAACATTTAAACAATTATAGTAATCATACTCTTTAAGGGAAATATGAATAACAGAGTAAAATAAAATGAAGGATAAGGGGACTATATCATTGATTGGTTAACTATATCAATGTTGGTCTTTTAGAATAGATGTAATTTAGGGTAAAAATTAGGATTTTATTAATAATATGATAGTGCTCACTTCGGCAGCACATATACTAATAATATGATAGACAACTTGGAGTCTCTTTCATAGTAGACAAACAAGTATAAGTATGATCACAATTCAGTGCAATGACAAATTAAAATTACTAAAACCACTATAATTAAGTCTTACCATGCACCAGACTCTGGCTTGATAATTTACAGACATAAAAAAACTTACTACTCAAAACAACCCAGGGAGTAATGTACTAGTTTCTTAGGGCTGCCATAACAAATACTACAAACCAGGTGGTTTAAAACAGCAGAAATTTATTGGCTTACACATCTGGAGGGGAGAAGTCCAAAATTAGGATGTCAGCAGGGCCAGACTACCTTTGAAATCTGAAAGAGATAATTCTTGCTTGCCTCCTTCTAGCTTGTCCTGGTGGCCTTCCAACCTTGACATGCCTACTAAAGACATTCCTACTAACTTGACATTCCTCACTAAAGAAGATACACAGATGTCAAAAAGCATGTGAAAAGATGCTCCACGTTATGTATTATTAGAGAATGAAAAAACAATGAGATACTGTTACACACCTATTAGATTGGCCCAAAAATCTAATACATTGACAATACCAAATGCTAACAGCAGTATGGAGCAAAAGGAACTCTTGTTCATTGCTGGTAGGAATACCAAAAAGTACAGCCACTTTGGAAGACAGTTTCACATTTTTTTAAGTCAGGTTTATTGGGGTACAATTTACATATAGTTAAGTTCACTTTTTTTTCTCTCCTTAATGTCCATTACCCAGTTACCACATCCCCCCATCTCACCACCCCTTATCCAGCAACCCTCAGTTTGTATCCTATGATTAAGAGTCTCATGGTTTTCTCTTCTCTGATTTCATCTTGTTTTATTTTTTCCTCTCTTCCCCTATGAACCTCTGTTTCATTTCTTAAATTCCACATATGAGTGAAATCATATACCATTTGTCTTTCTCTGGCTGACTTATTTCATTTAGCATAACATCCTCTAGTTCTAGTCACATTATTGCAAGTGGCAAGATTTGGGTTTTTTGATGGCTGAGTAATATTCCATTGCATCTATACCACATCTTCTTTATACATTCATCTGTCAATGTACATCTGGACTCATTCCATAGTCTGGCTATTGTGAACATTGCAGCTATAAACATTGGGGGGCATGTGCCCCTCCGGATCACTACATTTGTGTCTTTGGGGTAAATACACAGCAGAGCAATTGCTGGGTTGTATGGTAGCTCTATTTTCAGATTTTTGAGTAACCTCTGTATTGTTTTCCAGAGTGTTTGCACCAACTTGCATTCCCATCAACAGTATAAGAGTGTTCCCTTTACTCTGCATCCTCACCAACATCTGTCATCTCCTGACTCGTTATTTTAAGCCATTCTGACTGGGGTGAGTTGGTATCTCACTGAGGTTTTGATTTGTACTTCCTTGCTGCCAAGTGATATAGTGCATTTTTTCATGTGTTCTGTTGCCCATTTGGATGTCTTCTTTGGGGAAATGTCTGTTCATGTCTTCTGTCCATTTCTTGATTGGGTTATTTGTTCTTTGGCTCTTGAGTTGGTAAGTTCTTCATAGATCTTGGAGACTAACTCTATCTGATATGTCATTTGCAAATATCTTCTCCCATTCTGTCAGTCGCCTTTTTGTGTTGTAAACTATTTCCTTTCCTGTGCAAAAGCTTTTGATCTTGATGAAGTCCCAATAGTTTGTTTTTGCCTTTTTTTCTCTTGCCTTTGGAGACATGTTTAGTAAAAAATTGTTGCAGCTGAGATCACAGAGGTTGCTACCTGTGTTCTCTTCTAGGATTTTGATGGATTCCTGTCTCACATTGAGCTCTTTCATCCATTTTGAGTCTATTTTTGTGTGTGGTGTAAGGAATGGTTCAGTTTCATTCTTCTGCATGTGGCTATCCAATCTTCCCAACACCATTTGTTGAAGAGACTGTCTTTTTTCCATTGGACATTCTTTCCTGCTGTATCGAAGATTAGTTGACCATAGAGTTGAGGGTCCATTTCTGAGCTCTCTATTCTGTTCCATTGATCTATATGTCTGTTTTTGTGCGAGTAATGTACTGTCTTGATGATGACAGCTTTGTAATAGAGCTTGAAGTCTGGGACTGTGATGCAACTTTGGCTTTCTTTTTCAATATTCCTTTGGCTATTTTGGGTCTTTTCTGGTTCCACCCAAATTTCAGGATTATTTGTCCTAGCTCTGTGAAAAAAAAAGTTGATGGTATTTTGATAAGGATTGCATTGGATGTATAGATTGCTCTGGGGAGCATAGACATTTTAACAATATTTGTTCTTCCAATCCATGAGCATGGAACATTTTTCCAATTTTTTTGTGTCTTCCTCAATTTCTTTTACAAGTGTTCTATCTTTTTCTGAGTACAGATCCTTTGCCTCTTTGTTTAGGTTTATTCCTAGGTATGTTATGGTTTGGGGTGCAATTGTAAGTGGGATTGACTCCTTAATTTCTCTTCTCTCACTGTTAGTGTATAGGGACATGACTGATTTCTGTGTGTTTTTATATCCTGCCACATGGCTGAATTTGTGTAAGTTCTAGCAATTTTGAGGTGAAATATTTTGGATTTTTCACATAGAGTATCATATCTGCGAAAAGTGAGAGTTTGGTTTCTTCTTTGCCAATTCAGATGCCTTTTATTTGTTTTTGTTGTCTGATTGCTGAGGCCAGGACTTCTACTACTGTGTTTAACAGCAGTGCTGATAGTGGACATCCCTGCCATGTTCCTAACCTTAGGGGGAAAGTTCTCAGTTTTTCCCCACTGAGAATGATACTTGCTGTGAGCTTTTCATATATGGCTTCTATGATATTGAGTTATGTTCCTTCTATCCCAACACTGTGAAGAGTTTTAATCAAGAAACCATGCTGTACTTTGTCAAATGCTTTTTCTGCATCTATTGAGAGGATCATATAGTTCTTGTCTTTTTTTTTTTCTTTAATGTAGTGTATCACATTGATTGATTTGTGGATATTGAACCACCTTTGCAGTCCAGAAATAAATCCCACTTAGTCACGGTGAAAAATCCTTTTCATGTACTGTTGGGTCCTATTGGTAAGTATCTTGGTGAGAATTTTTGCATCCAGGCTCATCAGGGATATTGGTCTATAATTTTCCTTTTTTGTGAGATCTTTGTCTGGTTTTGGGGATCAAAGTAATGCTGGCCTCATAAATGAGTTTGGAAGTTTTCCTTGCATTCCTTTTTTTTTTAAGAGCTTCAGAAGAATGGGTGTTAATTCTTCTTTAAATGTTGGGTGGAATTTCCCTGAGAAGCCATCTGGCCCTGGACTACTCTTTGTTGGGAAATTTTTGATGACTGCTTTAATTTCCTTGCTAGTTATGGGTCTGTTTAGGTTTTCTATTTCTTCCTGGTTCAGTTTTTGTTGTTTATTTGTCTCTGGGATTGCATCCACTTCTTCCAGATTGTCTAATTTGTTGGCATGTTGTTGCTCATAATATGTTCTCTTAATTGTTTTTATTTCTTCAGTCTTGGTTGTGATCTCACCTCTTTCATTCATGATTTAATTTATTTGAGTCCTTTCTCTTTTCTTGTTGATAAGTCTGGCCAGGGGTTTATCAATCTTATTAATTCTTTCAAAGAACCAGCTCCTAGTTTCTTGATCTGTTCTACTGTTCTTTTGTTTTCTGTTTCATTGATTTCTGCTCTAATCTTTATTATTTCTCTTCTCCTACTGGGTTTAGGCTTCATTTGTTGTTCTTTCTCCAGGTCCTTTAGATGGTTAGGTTGTGTATTTGAGACCTTTCTTGTTTCTTGAGAAATGCTTCTCTTGGTATATACTTTCTTCTTGGGACCGCCTTTGCTGCATCCCAAGGGTTTTGAACAGTTGTCTTTTCATTTTCATTTATTTCCATGAATTTTTAAAATTCTTTTTTAATTTCCTTGTTGAACCATTCATTCCTTAGTAGGATGATCTTTAGCCTCCATGAGTTTGAGTTCTTTCCAAATTTCCTCTGGTGACTGAGTTTCAGTTTCAAAGCATTGTTTTCTGAAAATATGCAAGGAATGATCCCAATCTTTTGGTTCCAGTTGAGACCTGATTTGTGACCCAGTATGTAATCTATTCTGGAGAATGTTCCATTTGCACTCGAGAAGAATGTGTATTCTGTTGCTTTAGACTGGAATGTTCTGAATATATCTGTGAAGTCCATCTGGCCTAGTGTGTCATTCAAAATCCTTGTTTCCTTGTTGATCTTCTGCTTAGATGATCTGTCCATTGCTGTGAGTGGGGTGTTAAAGTCGCCTACCATTATTGTATTAGTATTGATATGTTTCTTTAATTTTGTTAATAATTGGCTTATATAATTGGCTGCTCCCATGGTAGGGCATAAGTATTCACAATTGTTAGATCTTCTTGTTCAATAGACCTTTAATTTTGATATACTGTCCTTCCTCATCTTTTATTATAGTTTTTGACTTAAAATCCAATTTGGCTGATATAAGGATTGCCACCCAGTTTTCTTTTGATGTCCATTAGCATGATAAATGGTTTTCCACCACTTCACTTTACATCTGGAGATTTGTTTGGGTCTAAAGTGATCTCTTGCAGACAGCATATGTATGGGTCTTGCTTTTTTATCCAATCTAATACCTTGTGTCTTTTGATTAGGGCATTTAGCCCACTTATATTCAGAGTAACTATTGAAAGATGTGAGTTTAGTGTCGTTGTATTACCTGTTAAGTCAGTGTTTCTGCATATTGTCTGTTCCTTCCTGTTCTATGTTACTTTTGGACTCTCCCTTCACTTAAAGGATCCCTTTTAATATTTCTTGGGGGACAGGTTTGGTGGTCACAAATTCTTTTAGTTTCTGTTTTTCCTAGAAGATTTTTATCTCTCCTTCTATTTTGAATGACATCCTAGCTGGATAAAGTATTCTTGGTTTCATAGTTTTCTCATTTAGTACCCTGAATATCTCATGCCAATCATTTCTGACCTGTCAGGTCTCTGTGGATAGGTCTGCTGCCAATATAATATTTCTACCCTTGTAGTTTACAGACTTCTTATCCTAAGGTGCTTTCAGGATTTTCTCTTTGTCTCTGAGATTTGCAAGTTTCACTATTACATTCTAGGGTATTGACCTCTCTTTACTGATTTTGAGGGGAGTTCTCTCTGCCCCTGGACTTGGATGCCTATTTATTTCCCCAGGTTAGGGAAGTTCTCACTGTAATTTGCTCTCCTATCCCTTCTGCCACACCCTCCCCCACATTTCCTCTTTTTCTGGGATCTCAATTGTTCTAATATTGTTTCACTTTATGGTATCACTTTTCTCTTGAATTCTCCCCCTCATGATCCTGTGGTTGTTTATATCTCTTTTTCTCAGCTTCTTTATTCTCCATCATTTGGTCTTCTATATCACTAATTCTATCTTCTGCCTCATTTATTCTAGCAGTTAGAGCCTCCATTTTTAATTGTATCTCATTAATACCTTTTTTTATTTCAACTTGGTTAGATTTTAGTCTTTCATTTCTCCAGAAAGGGATTATTTAGTGTCTTCTAAGCTTTTTTCAAGCCCAGCAAGTATCTTTATAATCATTCTGAACTCTAGTTCTGACATCTTACTTTTGTCTATACTGATTAGGTCCCTGTCTGTTGGTACTACCACTTGTTCTCTTCTTTGAGGTGAGTTTTTCCATCTTGTCATTCTGTCCAAAGAAGAATAGATGAATGAGAGAACAAAATACTAAAGCAGCAATGACCCCAGAGAAATATACACTAAGCAAATCAGAAGAGACCTGAAGCCAAAAAGAAAAAATATTTTTTTAAAGAGTAAGAGAATATAATTAGACAGGTGAACAGAATAGAGCAATACACTGGATCCTGGGTATATTTTGGTCTGTTTGTTAGAAAACTAGATCTCAAAATTATAAAGAAAGAAAAACTTATATATGTACAAAAATAAAAAAATACAATGAAAGGATAGAATGTAACTGTAAAAATGAAAATTAAAAGACAAAAGAAAAGAGAGAGAGTGAGAAAAGAAGGAATATAAATAGGTAAACAGAAGAGAGCAATACACTATATCCTGAGTGTATTTTGTTTGGTTTGTTAGAAGAAACTATATCTTAAAATTATAAAGACAGATATATATATATATATGTATGTGTATATACATATATATATAAAATTAAAAACATTGAAAGGATAGAATGTAACTGTAAAGATGAAAACTTTTTTTAAAGATTTTATTTATTAGGGCGCCTGGGTGGCTTAGTAGATTAAGCCACTGCCTTCAGCTCAGGTCACGATCTCAGGGTCCTGGGATCAAGCCCCACATCGGACTCTCTGCTCAGCAGGGAGCCTGCTTCTCCCTCTCTCTCCGCCTGCCTCTCTGCCTACTTGTGATGTCTCTCTCTGTCAAATAAATAAATAAAATCTTTTTTAAAATTTTTAAAAAAGATTTTATTTATTTATTTGACAGATAGATATCACAAGTAGGCAGAGAGGCAGGCATAGAGAGAAAGAGAGAGGAGCAATCAGGCTCCCTGCTGAGCAGAGAGCCTGATGTGGGGCTCGATCTCAGGACCCTGGGATCATGACCTGAGCTGAAGGCAGAGGCTTTAGCCCACTGAGTCACCCAGGAGCCCCAAGAGGAAAACTTAAAAAGACTTCAACAAAAGAAAAAAAGAAGAAAAAGGAAAAAAGAGATTATTATGGGATAGGTTAAGAGAACAGATCCATACACTAGATTCTGAGTGTATTTTGGTCTGTTAGAAGAAACTACATCTCAAAATTGTAAGGAAAAAAAAATTTATACATATATATGTATATATATATATAATTAAATACAATGAAAAGGTAGAACATAACTATAAAAATGAAAATTAAAAAAGATTTTTAAAAAAGAGTTGATAAAGAATCATGGGGAAAAAAAACTATTAACTGTATATGCTATATTTCCCTAGCACTGGAGTTTTGCAGATCTCAATGATAGGTAAGCCTGGTCTTGGCTGGATCCTCTTGCTGATCTCCTGGGGGAGGGGCCTGTTATGTTGATTCTCAAATGACCTTGCCTGAAGCGGAATTGCACTGCCCTTGCCAGGGGACCAGGCAAAATAACCTGCTCTGGTTTCTCAATGTGGCTTTTGTTCCCTGAAGGCTTTCCATGCAGTTTTGGAGGATGAGAATGAAAATGGTGGCCTCCCAATCTCCAGCCCCAGAACTGAAAGCTCAGGGGCTCACTTCTCTGTGAGCCTTCAGAGAAAAGCAGTCAACCACTCCTGTTACCATAGTCCCTGGCCCAACTCAGTGCTCAGCGAGCCTGTGACCAAGCATTTCTATCTCAAGCACACAACCCCTTTGGAGTCTCCAAATACTGAAGACTCCTGAAATGCACTCTCACACCACTCCTCCTGAGGGAGGAAGGGGAGTTCTCTCTGGTTCTGCTATTCATTGGATCCCTGCTTGGAGAACAGTCATCCGACTGAGCCCCGGTTTGTGGTTTATGGCAACCCAGAGCTGAGAATCCATCCTGAGCTTGCTGTTTGCAGCTTGCTTCCCTGCTCTGCTGCCTGGGAACTCTGCTGCCCTCAGGCAACCCTCAGCTGTCCTGTGACCCTGAGGATCCTGAGATTACACTGTCCCACCTAGGATTTTACCCCCGCTTCACTACCTGAGCACCTTTCAGGCAGGGGCATCCCTCACTAGAGCAGACTTCTGAAAGTTCTGATTTTGCACTCAGCTGCTATATCACTTTCTGATAGCTAACTTACAGACACTCTTTCCCCACCATGGTTTATCTTTCCATATATCACCTGGGATTCACTTCACTTGTAGAAAGTGGTTGCTTTTCTATTTGTAGAGTTGCAGCTATTTTTTTTTTTTATCTCTGGTTGAGTTCACAGGTGTTCAGAATGACTTGATAACTATCTAACTGAATTCCTGGGACCAGACTTTTAGCCATTTCTTACAAAACTCACCTACTCTTACCATATGACCCAACAATCATGTCCTTGGTATTTGCCTAAAGGGGTTGAAAACATATCCACACAAAAATCTGCATATGGTTATTTAAAGTACATTTATATTCATAATTGCCAAAACTTGGAAACATCTGAACTGTCCTTCAAAATGTCAATAAACTGTGGCATCCAGACAATGGAATATTATGTAGCACTAAAAAGAAATAAGCTATCAAGCCAGGAAAAGACATGGAGAAAAATTAAATTATATTACTAAATGAAGGAAGCCAGTCTGAAAAGGCTACATACTCTATGATTCCAATCCAACTACATGACATTCTAGAAAAGAAAAATTCCAAAGACAGTGTTGTCAGAGGGGAAGGAGGAAGAATAGTCAGAACACAGAGGATTTTTAGGGCAGTGAAACTATTCTGGATGAAACTAGAATGTTGGGTATATGCCACAATACATCTGTCAAAATTCATAGAGTGCACAACACCAATAGTGGACCCTAGTGTAGACTATGGGTTTTGGGTGATAATGTCATTCAGTTGGGGTTCACTGACTGTAACAAAATGTACCAGTGTGGTGTAGGAACTCAATAGCGGGAGAGGTTTGCATATGTGGGGTCATGGTATAAGTGGTAAATCTGTGTGACTTCTACTTAATTTTGCTAGGAACCTAAAACTGCTGTTTACAAAAAAGTTTATGAAATAAAAAAGATGATAACAAAAGATTAAAATAATGTTTATTTCATTGCTTATCAAAATACATTTTCCAAAATCATGGATAATAGTTAATAGCACCTATGTAGCTTTTCTTAGTTTATAGAATACATTTTCATGCTTTATTAACTTAATATTCACAATAAATTAACAAAGCAGATTTATTCTCATTTTGAAAATAAACAAACAAAAGCATGGAGTAGCATTTTGTAAACTTTGAGAAAATGTATCTCAGCTATTGATAATGAATGCTGTCAATACCAAGATTAAAATTATTATTTGCAGGTTTGTAAAGGTATATGAGTTTTAAGAGTCATTAATTTTAGACTTCTTACTACTTAAGAAGAGTCCATTGTAATTAATCCTGTTTTAAAGATGATTCTAAAGCATAAAGTTCAAATACCTCAAAAGTGAAATATAGCACTCAACTTATAGATGAAAAATAATTTTACATATGTTTACTATCACATTTGATCCTCATATCAAGTCTTTTTTAAAAAGGGAGGGAAGTTATTTTTATACTTCCTCTACATTGAGAAAATTAAGGGTAACTTTTTGCTCGAGATCATGCAACTAAAAAGCAGCAGCAGCAGAAATCAGACTCACATTTTTCCACTCCCAAATCTATACCTTCTCTCTTATACCCTCTTTCCCATAATTGGTAGGCACACATAGATTACAGAACACTTTATCCAATGGGGGATACAGAAAGTATATTACTTGTGTATTATTTATTCATGGGAAATATCCCTGTAAAACTCAATTTTATTCACAGATTACTTCATTCAGAGGCGTTGAGAAGGCAATAGGTCTACATTTTTAGACATTGTTTTAAGTTGAATTCCAACTGATCAAGTAAGAAACATGTACAAAGATTTCAAAGACAATTATTACTCAAAAGCTATTTAGCATTAGATGGCTAAAGTAGAAACAAAGTGCAGAGAGTTTACTGCCTGAGAATATAGGTTCTAAAGACAGCCATGGTCATATTATTTCAAATTTCTGTGCCACTATTTGCTCATTTGTAAAATGGGCTACCTCATTGGTAGTATTACTGGTAAATGTTGTAAAAATGCATGTAGTTAACATAATGCCTGGCATGTAGTAAGCACTCAACAAATGTTCCCTTATCATGACAAAGACATTCAAATATTTATTAGATCAAATTCTCAATAAAAAATAGAGAACGAACCTTTGAAAAATCACTTCTAAACAACTCCAAAGAAATGTAAATAAAACTACAAGTATTTTAATTCTTATAGAGCATAGATAATTTTTTAAGGTTTAGGCTGTCTCTGACTTTTCTCATGTAGATTAGTACCAGAATTCAAACTGCTCATCTAAGTCTTTTTGCATAAAACAGTCATCAGAGTCTCTTACCAGGTAGAGAAAACAAAGCACACATATTCTCTTTCCTTTAATACCCTTCGAATTACTTTTATTTTTCTGTCAATTCCTACACTGTCTGGGATTTTCCTTCACTTTGTTCACTAGAAAATCCTAAATTAAATTTTTGGCTCTTCTACTTTTATCTGTATGTTCTTGGGCTAGTTAATTAGAGATGAGGACCTTACTATCATCACAGGATTGTTGTGAGGATTAAACAAAAGAATGTATTTTAAATATCTGGCACAGACACTGGTGCACTGAAACTTTGGTTAACCTACATTTCCTCTTTCTTTTCTAATATTTGAGATGAGAAAAATTTTCCCCCAAATTTCTCAAGTTAAGGTGCATAAGAATCATGTGGAGTCTGTGAAAGAGACAAATTTCTGGACAAAATCCCCTATGATTTTGATGCAGTAAATTTAGCATGAGGCCAAGAAGTTTTCATGTATGCAAAGCAATTTAGATGATTCTTAGTAAGTATTGTATCATATCATACCATATCATCTTGAACCATGCAGGATTTTCAGCCATAGTACTATTGCAACCACAGCAATGTGCCCCAGCAGAGCCAGTAGTAGAACCATCTAGCTAATCCATATACTGATGAGAAACATCATCCTTAGCTTCAGCCACTGAGCTTGAGGTATCTTGTTAGGTGACAATAGTTAACGGAAACACCATCCCTTCCTCTTTGTGCTGATGGCCCTACCTGAAGCTCATTAAGCAGTTCTGGATTTTGGAAGTAGCAAGATAACCAATCTCCATAACTCCTATATTTGCTTTTCTGATTTGTCCAAAACCACCATCTTTACTACATTGACATATTATCATACTTTTCCTATACTTAGAAACTCTCAGCACATTGCTGTAAGTAACCACCGAACTCTTTAGTTTGTCTTTGAATGCCCTTATACTCTCTACCTAATTTATTCCAACCTCATTTCTCACTACATCCAACTTTTTGTAGTCCTGAAAGACTTTGCAATGTTTTTATCACAGCATTTACTACCTATTTAGATTATATTGCTGCAGTTAAGAATTTATTCCACTATCTATAGTGATTATAGGTGACCACAGTACCTAAACACCGTAAACATCAAATTACTATTTATTGCATAAATGGTTTGTTATACTGCCTAGCTATTCATAGTATTGCTGTATTGAAGGTCCTGGGACAGGAGAAAATATAATTTCCTGGCCTGTAAGAACAGACTTATGATGACACCTCTCCAACTGCTTTTAATCATTAAAATAAGCTTCTAAAAAATGTTTTGTTATAATCAGAAAATTTGGTTTTACTTTATTTCATTTGAATTTCAATCTTGAAAACAAGGCAGCTTTGAGTCCACTTTATTGATGAGATAACAGATTAAAAAAAGCTATGAGTTATATGTAGAAGAATGAAACTCGACCATTCTCTTACACTGTACACAAAGATAAACTCAAAATGGATAAACGACAGGAATCCATCAGAATCCTAGAGGAGAACATAAGCAGTAACCTCTTCGATATCAGCCACAGCAACTTCTTTCAAGATATGACTCCAAAGGCAAAGGAAACAAAAGCAAAATTGAACTTTTGGGACTTCATCAAGATCAAAAGCTTCTGCACAGCAAAGGAGACAGTCAACAAAACAAAGAGGCAACCCACGGAATGGGAAAAGATATTTGCAAATGACAGTACAGACAAAAGGTTGATATCCAGGATCTATAAAGAACTTCTCAAACTCAACACACACAAAACAGATAATCATATCAAAAAATGGGCAGA